>JASDQU010013319.1:169307-181590 GCA_032191745.1 Picea mariana
AATAAATGTACGTTTGGGTCACCATTTAGTTCATCAAAGGAAACTAGAATGCCTCATCATAAAGAAATAGTCAAGTTCATTTCAAAGTATCAGTGTTGTAAATGGCTGAAAGTCAGACTAGGAAAAGAAACTTTCTGTTCAAAATAATCTTCCTAGTTTCACTTTATAATCATGAGAAGATACGATCATCATTAAATCTCTTTACATTGTCCTTGTTTTTAAAGAAAACAACTCAAGTATGCCTTATTGTCCTCAAAAATTTATTCTTATCAGAAAACTAATTTCATATCATGATGAAGGTTGTCAAGTGAAAAATTAAGTTGGAAAATATCAAGTGTTTCAGAATCTGAAATTTTCAGGTTCACCCCTCTCTCCTGAAGATCATAAATTTATGTCAAATTGTAAATATCTTCTAGAGAGTTGTGGGAAGTGTCTGTAAACCCATCGAGATACTAAAGAGGTTTTCAAAAAGAGATTAAATGCATAGAAGATTCCAAGACAAATTTGTTGGGGTACTGAATAGGCCTGCTGGTAGCGAAGCAATGTCGGGTTCAAGAAAATTATTAGGTATAAATTTTAAGAGTAATCGTAAAATTTCCTTCATCTTGAATTGATAATTATTTGAAAGGGTAGAGGTGTTAGAGTGGGTTAATTGACATCCCTACTGAGGCTATGGACACCTGCTGGCAGTAGTGGCCCTGTCAACAGTATTAGAGTCATTTGCCTAAATATCGTCTCTCTCGTAATTAAAACTTGTCACCAGATTGCATTTGGACAGAAAGACATTTGACACTATCGAATGTTTTTTATTTTGATTGGGATGCTTGACTTGCCATCGAATGTTCTTTAATTTTCAACCATTCTGATATGCCCTAACATAAATTCTATGGTGATTCAGAGATAACTGCTTCACCGAGCTAGTTGCAACTGCTGGCAGCCCAACATTATTTTGTTATTTGAATATCAAACGACACTTTTTGTAGCCGCCTCCACCTCATCTTGTAAATATTATCGTTTTGAGAATATTACTGGATGTTCATTAATTCTTTAAAGTTTGTGTTTTCATTTTGTTTTCTATTTGATTCATGACTGAAATCATGAATCAAACATAAAAACTTAGCTTCATTTTATATTCCTATACAAAACATTCTTTTTAAAAGGTCATTATGCTTATATCCATTCTATATCTAAAACTTGAATGAATTACCTTTTGAATGTTTTGAATATTGATATGATTTCTATATATTTAGTTGGTTTGCATTTGAAATATGAACATTCTTGTGTTGATATATTCAAACCCTTTGCAAAAAACTATGTTCATGCCAGTTATGAGAATTAATGCACAAATATCATACCTTGTACTTAACCCACCTTGCTGGCATAGAGAACTAATAACATTTTTCATTACAGGCTATAGGTTTTCATTCTTTGTACGCTAAGTTTTCATTACTAGGTATGGTCGAGTATCAAGACCGAACCCTCAATGTTCATAATATGATTGCACAAAGGCTTCGTTTTGTTTGTTTCCATTTTATCCATTCGGATTGGTTTCTTTTACTCCTACCATCCAAACCCATAATTGTTTCAAGTCGCCCCTATCACAGTCCAGTCATATTTGTAATGGCCCTTGTTGTCCAATTGGATCTGAACGATTGTCAATAACTACTCTGTCACGATGATGCAATCAAATATTTAAGAGGTCAAGGTTGGGAAGCCTTCATCAAAAGGTTCTAAGGTTATAACCTCCAAGTGGCTAAGGAATTTGCGCAACATTTCGATGGGTGTAGGGAAAAAATTGGAGATATCTAGTTAGAGGTAATTGAGGAGTTTGTGAGTGAAGACACAGGGTTTCCATCCATCGCGAGAAGTGGTTCAAAAACTCAAAGATTCAAGAAGTGCCATGGAGCCTCTTCATGACTTCCAGGAAAATCAATTGTTGTGAAAAAGGTATCCATATTTATTTAGTTAAAGATAGATGGCATGGTATTATGTTGATCCTCAAACAGTTTGTAACTTGTAAGGGTCATTATGGTCTAGCTTTTCTCTATCATATATGACTTCTTATGCATTTCATAGTTTTTCAATTAAATGTGTGTTTCTATCTGTTGAGAAGCTTGTACAAAATGTCTAAGAGTTATAAGAGACAAAGCATCGACTCTATTCTCTTTCACCATGGCTTAATTTAAATGATGTTGATTCACCATTTGAAAACCTTGGGCAATTGATGGGATGGATTTTTAACTAGAAATGGCTTTTCTACAACCATTCCTGTAGAAACCCCTATTTCGAGTGAACCACTGATAAGAAAACAGATTAACATTTCAAGTAACGATCCAGAATCTCTAAAGAGAAACCCTCGAGATGAGGAAATACCCAATCAGTCTCCACATGAGAAACAAGATGTTGGTTCTGGGTTTATTGAAACCCCTATGCATGAATTAATTGATGGCCATAACGCCACTTTAAAATCCGATAGCAAGAAATCTCGCAATTAGAAAAAACAAAAACACATGGCTCTAGGGTTTCAAAAAAAAAGAGTTGGTCACCTCATTTCGAGAAATTTAAGGAATTGAACTAAACCTCATTTGAGCTCGATCGACCGGATCGAGGTCAATGAGATCCCAGATACTGAAATTGAAGATTTCCTAGTAGAAGAAGATCCAAATCATCAAAGATCTGATCCTTCTCAACTGTATGACTTTGTTAATAATCTTCCACCGTGTCTCAAGGGAAACAATGGGTTCACTGGTATTAGGATTGGTCAAGGGAATGTAACAGGTTCTGTTGATATAGCCAGAATTGACTATACACTTCGCCAACATATCGCTCCTCCTGTGCAATGTGAGGTCTGCCTACATTGGATTGAATGATACTATAGTGACATTCCCATCCTCCAACCACGGATTAAAACACTCACAGATCACATTGAATTACTGAGAAAATAAAATCACGACCTCAGAGAAAATGAGAAGAGACAAGCTAAACATATTAAGACGACAGATAACATAGTGATAGAAACACAGACAGTGTTAATTCCATAATCAATTCCGAGCTATTCTGATGCATGTTTAGTCGTTGGTTGAAACGGTAAAACGGTTTTTCCCTCTTATTACAATCATGTTATATTTTTTGAATCAAATCAGTTTAAAATTAGATTTCTTTTGCCAAGATAAGACTGGCTACAAAATATTTCGATTTTGTAGCCAAGTCATTTTTAAATAAAAAATTAGTAATTAGTTGTTAATAAATTATCTTGTTCCTCTTTTGTTTTCAAGACATGGTAGATCTTGATGTTGATTTTCTGAGGTGGAACATGTTCAATTTAGATTATTAGTATCTCTTTCTAGTTTATTTTGTAAATAAGAAAAAGTTTTATTAATTTTTGAAAAGAAACAATTCAGTTATGAGTGGCTGTAGGCCCTCCATTTTTGAAATATTTTGATCTCATGAGATCTGATCCTATCCTAGGAGATAGGAAGATGTGATTTCAAAAAAAAATTAAATACTCTGCATTTTGTAAGTGAAGGCATCTTGGCCTGGAACCAATTATAGACGAAGGATTATCAAGAATTAATGGAACACCGTACAACATTTCGGCTTTAGTCCATTGTGAATGTTGTTTCATTGATGTTTTTTTTCTTTAATCTTGGGATATTGGTATGTTTTGTAGCTTTCGTCACAATGACATGTTATGTTCCAAGATATTCAAGTTATAGATATCGCTCATGATTTTTTTTTCCAGATGTTGTGACTGTGATCATCGAATCAATTTTAATATCAAGATTTTTCTTTGGTGTTTAGTTGATGAATGAAATGAATGTATTACACAAATATTTCTCTAACTATAATCATTTGCAATTATAAGATCACGAAATTAATATGTGTTCCCTATTTTGTTCTTAAATCTCGGCTACCAATACATTCTTTGAATTTATTCAGGAAAATTTCAGTATAAGCCTATTGCAGATTACTTTCACAGGTGGGGCAGCTACATGCTCTTGGTTCGTACAGAAGCACACTCACATTTAACAAATTAATAACAAGTTAGATTCACTTGCTTCTAATTTCTGTCATTTTATGCATTAGTGAAACAAGAAAGTTTCAAATTGGCTTTGACCATTTGTGCATCTTTGTTTCACAACTCAGTTAATTCAAGTTTTATATGATTTATAATTAGAAAACATAAAATATAAAAAAAGTGCTTTCTTTATCTACTTCTCAAGAACAATTATCTTTACATTGATTTTGAAAGTTTCCATTAAAACTTCCAACCTGTAAATTATGTTCATAAGTGATATTTTTTATGTTTTCTTTCTCTCCTTAAATAAATTTACAATAATTATATTAGAGTATATATATATTATAGTTTTCATTTTAGTTTTAGTTTAAGTTTATCCCCTTTCTTTATTTTAGGACCTTATATTGGCCAACGGATCCATTAAACCCATCAGAACACGTTACACCAAACAACTTAGGTTATTTAGACAACCCCAGATTGGACTTGTTCTTTTAGTTGACGTCTTGTCAAATTTTCTTGTCAACAAATGGTGCTAGAAGGAGGGCCTGATTTCAATTGATGGCACATGGAAGTTGTAAGACTCCTCCCCGACATACCCGCTCCCCTATTGTAATGCGTAGGCATTCATAAAACAACGTTACGCTTGAAAAAGCAAGTACCTCGAATGATAATCACGAGTTTCCCATTGAACCAGTGACACCGGCTCCTCAAGGGGCCGATGTACAAGAAATTGTTCGTCCGTCACTTATAAGGACACATAGTACCTTGGCCCATATCATACAACCTGGTAGGCCTCTTAATAAACCCTTAGATTTCTCGGATATCCGAGAAAAACTTGAAGGCACTGGTCTACTTTTAAACCCTTTAGGAGATAATATTATAGATCCTTCTGAAACACCTACTCTCAAGGTTGGAGGATCTAGTATCCCACCTTCCCCAACTAATTCTTCTCCATTCTCTTCAGGAGGAGAGTCATCTGATGAAGGCAGTTCCTTGTATGAACCATCTCAACCTTCGACACCACCAACTCCAATGGAAAACCAAAACAATCCTACCAGACCTTGGATTTATCAAGATGTCATGGTTGTACCTGGAACTCAACACCCATTGCCAAAACACCCGGAAAATGGTTGCCTAAATTTGATCTAGATTCTAAACAATCTGTTGAATATCACATAAAGAATTTTATGTTGGCCATTAGAATCTGAAGTGTATAAAATGAAGACATAATATGAAGACTATTTCCTTACACATTCGATGGCAATGCCTCCACGTGGTATTTCGCCCAACAACCCCAAACCATTATCTCCTGGGACAAGTTTGAAACCTTTTTCTTAGAGAAGTTTGGAGATGATAAATTTCCTGAAGTCTTGGTTATGGAGATCTCCAGCCTAAAGATGAATCCTAAGGAGAAAGTAAAAGATTTTAACCAGAGATTTCTTATGTTAAAGAATCAAATTCCCACAGATTCAATGCCCGCCAAAAGTCTAATTGTTGC
The DNA here is from genome assembly GCA_032191745.1 of Picea mariana. Classification (NCBI taxonomy): domain Eukaryota; kingdom Viridiplantae; phylum Streptophyta; class Pinopsida; order Pinales; family Pinaceae; genus Picea; species Picea mariana. The sequence continues at coordinate 174,824 of JASDQU010013319.1, forward strand.
ATATTACACCAAATCTCTTCACAACAACATAGCAATTTGGGTAAAAAGGTCTAAGAAGAACACACTGCTAGAGACATTTGAGGAGGCAAGCCAAATAGAAAAGGATATATTAAGCTTAAAAGATAATCTCAACAGTGAAGCGAAAACAGCTTCATCCTCTAAAAAGAAAATAGAAATCCTTACTAGGCCTCCCCAAGCCAAAAGTCAGCCTGAAACTTTAGACTTAGAAAGCTTGCATAAAGCTTTCCAAAAAATATCAAATCAAGTCGTGGAATTGAAGATATCAGTCAAGGAGGCATCCTCAAGCAAAGGAAGCTTTAAACCCCCTTTCAGAAAACCTTTTCCTCCCAATCAACCAAATCCAACCACTGAAGGTCTCAATTTCGAAAGCTTGTAGTATGCCTTGCAAACTATCCTAGAAGCACATGATAATCCTTCTTCTACCCCTACTAAAATTTATGAATATGTAGTTGAGGAATAAGTACCAGAAGAAGAATATTCATCTCCCAATATTTTCAGACACTTCTCTGATAGTATTTTTCAAGCAAACTTTGAAACTGTCCACCCTTACAACACATGAAGCAAAAAATAGAGAAAACCTTCTTCTAAAGTGAGTAATAATGTTCCTCCAAAATAGTCAAAACAAGATGAAATAAAATCGAGTTTAGCAACCACAGTTTTAGAATATGACTTGATAGAAGATCTAAAAAAACTAAGGGATAATATTCTGCAGAAAATGCTTCAAAGTATCGGAAAAAGCAGTGAGAACAACGATCCTAGTAGCAAGAAAACTGCAGAAATCAGTTCTAAAATAGCCAAAAATATCCCTAGTAAAATGACATCTGAACCTCCAAATAAAAGGGACCTCGCTTAAAAAATTATATCAAAGGTAGATAAAATTGTTTTAGGGACAACGACAAAAAATCAGCAGAATTATGTTGTTAACGCTCGTAAAAATGTCCCTCCTTTTTTGTTAACTTTCAAAATTTTTAATAGAAATGTACATAATTGCATGGTTGATTCTGGCACATCATCAATTGTAATACCTTTATCTGTGTGTCAAAAAATTAACGCAGAAGTTCAACTTTCTAATCTCAAAATCATTCAGTTTGATTGGACGAACGTTAAGGTAATCGATGAACTTAAGAGTTTTCTGGTTAGGTTATCTTCTAATCCTAAGGTTCACCAAATTATTGACATTATTGTGGTTGACATCCTTGAAGTATATGATTTCGTTTTAAGCAGGGACTAGTCTAAATAGCTGCATGGCTACTTTTCCACAGATTGGTCTCATCTGTGGTTAAAGGAAAATGGACACCCAAATAAAATTAGGAAAAATCATTAATGCTATCTCAAGCACACCATGACAGATCTAAATGATGCAAGCAAACTGTTTACTGCACCTACTAATTCATTTGAAATGCAAGGAATGATCACCTTCTTTGGTAACTTCATGACCAAAATTTCCCCTTTCACTGATCCTGGGAAACAATCAGAACTTATGTCCTGTAATCAGTCATCAGCTTCACCAAGTGTGTCAAACATTGTCGATGAAGCTCAAATCTGGTTGTTCTACTTTGATGGATCCAAATCTAAAGAAGGAGCCGGTGTAGGATGTGTACTCATAGATCTCGCAGGTAATAAAACTTTCATTGCCTGTCGATTAGAGTTTGAGTGCACTAATAACACTGCCAAATAGGAATCACTTTTACATGGGCTTAGGAAATCTCTGGATATGGACGTACGTAATTTAATTGCATTCGGTGATTCAGAAATCATGGTCAAGCAGGTAAGAATCTCCATACATTTCTTGTCACCACAGCTAAAAAGTTACCAAACTGAGGTGTGGAGTTTAATGCAAAAATTATCAACATTTAACATAAATTCCATTCGTAGACTAAGTAATTCAAAGGCTGATACATTAGCTAATCATTTCTTCTAAACTATTGCCCACAGAGTGTTCGACAATGACCAGCACATCGTCGCCTTCTTGCATATGGAGGACACCTTCCAAGGTGAAGTCATCGACGAAGGCACCCACGATGAAAAACTCCGCAACTTCATGGTAATATCAGATCCTATATCTTTTGAATCGACATCTGATATGGTAAACTCTATTCCCAGATCCGTTGTAAGACTAGAGAAGTTTTATGACTTACATGATAAGTTTAGAGGGTCAGCTAATTGCAAAATGAATAGTTCTTATTTGACTTATGAGATGGTAAATTTAGGGACGAAGGAAAATCCTCAGAATATTAATTTGGGAACGGGATGCTCCAAGCAAGAACGATCTGCCTTTATTAAATTGTTTAAATAATTTAAAGATGTTTTTTCCTGGACATATGATGATTTGAAAACATTTTACCCTAATATAATACAACATGTCATTCCCATGAAACCACAAAATTAGTCTTTTCAACAAAAATTAAGAAGGATGCACCCCAAATTTGAACCCACTATCAAGAAAGTACTGAATAAAATACTAAATGCAAAGATAATTTTTCCGGTGAGACACACACAATGGGTGTCTAATCTAGTTCCTGTAAGGAATAAAAGAGGTGAAATTTGACTTTGTGTCGACTTTCATAACTTGAAACAAGCGTCTAATAAAGACAACTATCTCGTTCCTCCAATGGAACAAATCCTTTAGCAGGTATCTGTTTCGGAAAGACTATTTCTACTAGATGGTTTTTCAGGATATAACCAGGTCCTCATGTCTCCCCCAGACCATCTCAAGACCAATTTTTGTACCCGATGGGGGATTTATGCCTACAGGAAGATGCCTTTTAGGCTTATAAATGCCAGGGCAACTTTCCAAAGAGCAATGGACATTTCCTTTCATGGCCTCATAAATCAATCAATAGTGCTCTATCTTGATAACGTTACCATTTTTTCTAAAAACAAGAAAGATCACTTGTCTCACCTTAGGGTTGTCCTGGAACGATGCCACAAGTACGACATATCTCTCAACCCTAAGAAATAAGTCTTTGTGGTAGATCAAGGCAAACTACTTGGATTCATAGTGTCGAAAGACAGAATGATTATTGACCCAGAAAGAACCCAATCTATTGCTCAACTCTCCCCTCCCTCTTCTAAAAAATCCATGCAATCCTTTTTAGGAAAAACTAACTTCGTCAGAATATTTGTCCCAAGTTTCTAAAAAATGGTAAGGTCTTTACAGAATTTAATTCAAAAGGATGTTCAGTATCGTTGGGGACCCCAAGAAATTCAAGCTTTTGATTCTATTAGAAAATAAATAGTAGAAGCTCCCTCCTTGATGAGCCCCGATTTTTCCCAAGATTTCACTCTTTATACTTTCGCCTCTAATCGATCTTATGTTGTTGTGTTGACACAAAATAATGCTAAAAGCAATGAAATACACATTACCTTCATGAGCTCAACCTTCAAAGGGGCAGAGCTAAATTACCCAGCTGTGGATCAACATGCATATACTATTTTTAAAGCAATGAAACACTTCCGGTCATACCTGCTGAAATCCAGAACTAAAGTCATCGTTCTTTACCCGACTATGAGAAACTTGTTGGTACAAAAGGAATTGGGTGAAAAACGGCCAAACTAGATGACGTCGTTTCAAGAATATGACATCGAAATAACCCCTTCACAAATTTTTAGAGCTCAAGGCCTGTGTAAACTAGTCGTTGATTCAGTTAAAGAACATGAAAGTCAAATTAGCACTCTAACTATAAATCAACACAATGGAAAACAAATTAGTTGTTCACAAGTTGCTGCTAATTCTTGGTATGATGATATCAAATTTTATTTAACACATGGATTTTCTCCTCGCTATCTTGATCCTAAAAATAGAAGAGCACTAAGAATAAAATATGCATCTTTCCAATTAATAAACAATGTATTGTTTCAAAAACAATTCGACGATGTTCTTATGCGTTGTTTGGAAAAGGATGAAGCCGGGAAAGTACTATCTGAAGTTCATGCAGGTGAGGCTAGTGGTCATTTTGGTGTAGACACCACTTCTCACAAAGTGTTGAGAGTCGGTTACTATTGGCCCATGTTATTAAATACGCTCATGCGTTGTTTCGTAAATGCATAATCTGCCAAAAGGCTGTTGGACGAGTAAAAAAGGTGGCAGTCCCTTTGTAGCCTGTTACTGTAGATTCACCTTTTCAGCAGTTGGGTCTTGACATCATAGGACCAAGTAACCCTTCTTCCTCAAAACAACACAAATATATCATTACAACAATGGATTATTTTACCAGATGGTCCGAAGTTGCACCTTTAAAAGTGGTAAACACGAATCAGGTGGTATCTTTCCATAATTCGAATATAATTACTAGATTTGGCATTCCTGAATGTTTTGTCTTTGATAATTAATCTTATTTCTCATCCCTGTATATGAATGTGTTCACTTTAGAAAAAGGGATTAAATTGAAATATTATGCCAACTACTACCCCCAAGGAAATGGTCCAGCAAAATCAACAAACAAAAATTTGATCAAAATTATGAAGAGGATAGTTTCTCAAAATCACAAGAACTGACACAACGCACTATTTAACACACTCTGGGCTGATAGAGTGACACCAAAAACCTCCATTGGTAATTCCCCTTTCTTCCTCATCTATGGGAGAGAATAAATTCTACCTCCTCACATTCTACTTCCATATCTGCAATTATCACAGAAAGTCCAAGAAGAGAACTATCCTCCTCTGGAAAGTCAAATTAATGCCTTGTAAAAACTGGAGGAAGTGAGAGCACAAGTGAAGAAAAAGTTGGATTAGCATCAACAGATTGTAAAAATATGGTTTGATTCAAAATCTTCTTCAGATTTAAAATTCGAGGTAGGAGACCTAGTTCTCAAATGGGATAAACCCCACGAGGGAAAATGGAAACACACTAAGTTCTAGAATCTTTGGTTGGGACTGTTCATAATCTCTGAAAAACTAGGTCCCAGCTCTTTCCGTATACACAATTTGAAGAGACAACTAGACACTTTCCCAATGTATGGCCAAGCCCTCAAAAGATACTTCACCTGATAATACCAAATCCACCTCTTTGTACATATCTTTGTTTTTGTTTTAAATTTCTTTTCTGTTTTTGGATTTTGGTTCTTTTCATTTTGCTTGTTTTTGTTTTGTTTTCTGAATAAATTTATGTCTGGGTCACCATTTAGTTCATGAATGGAAACCAGAATGCCACATCACAAAGAAATAGTCAAGGTCATTTCAAAGTATCAATGTTGTAAATGGATGAAACTTATACTAGAAAAATAAACTTCATGTTCAAAATAATCTTCCTGGTTTCACTTTATAATAATGAGAAGATACAATCATCATTAAAGCTCTTTACGCTATCCCTATTTTTAAAGAAAACAACTCAAGTATGCCTTCCTATGCTTGAAAATTTATTCTTATCAGAAGCTAATTTCAGATCATGATGAAGGTCTTCAAGAAAAAAATTAAGTTGGAAAATATTAAGTGTTTCGGAATCTGAAATTTTCAGCTTCACCCCTCTCTCCTGAAGATCATAAATTTATTTCAAATTGTAAATAACTTCTAGAGAGTTGTGGGAAGTTTCTTTAAACCCGTCGAGATACTGAACAGGTCTGCAAGACATGAGTAAATGCATGCATGATGCCAAGACAACTTTGATGGGGTACTGAACAGGCCTACTGGCAGCGAAGCAATGTCAGGTTCAAGAAAATTATTAGGTATAAATTTTAAGAGTAATCGTAAAATGTCCTTCATCTTAAATTGATAATTATTGGATAGGGTAGAGGTGTTAGAGTAGGTTAATTGACATCCTTGCTGAGGATATGGATGCTTGCTGGCATCAATGGACCTGCTAATAGTATTGGAGTCATTTACCTAAATATCGTCTCTCACGTAATTAAACTTGTCACCAGATTTCATTTGGACAGAAAGACATCTGACACTAGACTGTGTGATGTTTTTGAGTTTGATTGGGATGCCTGACTTGCTATCGATTGTTCTTTAATTTTCAACCATTCTGATCTGTCCTAACATGAATTCTATGGTGATTCATAGATAACTGTTTCGCCCAGTTAGTCACCACTGTTGGAAGCCCAACATGATTTTGTTATTTGAACAACAAACAACACTTTCTGTAGCTATCTCCACCTCATCTTGTAAATATTATTGTTTTGAGAATATTATTGGATGCTCATTACTTCTTTAAAGTTTTCATTTTCATTTTGTTTCATGTTTGATTCATGACTGAAAGGATAAATCAAACATGAAAACTTAGCTTCGTTTTAGATTCCTATACAAAACATTCTTTTTAAAGGGTCATTATGCTTATATCCATTCTATATCTAACACTTGAATGAATTACCTTTTGAATGTTTTGAATATTGATATGATTTCTATATATTTAGTTGGTTTGCATTTGAAATATGAACATTCTTGTGTTGATATATTCAAACCCTTTTCAAAAAACTATGATCATGCTAGTCATGAGAATTAATGTGCAAATATCATACCCTGTACTTAACCCACCTTGCTGGCACAGGGAACTAATAATGTTTTTCATTACAGGCTATAGGTTTTCATGCTCTGTATGCTAGGTTTTCATTACCAGGTATGGTCGAGTATCAAGACCGAACCCTCAATGTTCATGTTAAGAACCAAATATCAATATAGCATAGAAAATCCTTAGAAAAAGTACTCAACACCTTGAAAAAAAGATAATTTTAGATAATAAGCCTCTTCGAGGGGGCAACCTCCTTTTACCCCACTTAAATGTTCAAGTACAAGATGATTGAAAATGA
>JASDQU010013319.1:181610-221031 GCA_032191745.1 Picea mariana
CTTGACGAGGAAGGAAAAATCATATTGGAGCCTGAAGCCATCACTGACACAAGAATTTGCCAGCTAAGGAATAGATCCATTTAAGAGTATCTCATTAAATGGACGAAACTACCGGCTGAAGATTCCACCTGGGAAGATGAGTCTTTTATACAGAAGCATCCAGAGTTACTCAAGCGTTGCAAACAACACTTGTCTTAAGGGGAGGGGCATGTTAAGCCCTAATATTGGCTCATTACCCCTTAATTGGGGCATATTATATTAGTAATGTTATTTTATTTATGTCGGCTTTAGGCAATTAGTTGTAATTATACCTCCTAGTCTCCTATATATACCAAGGAGACATCTTCATTTTCAATCATCTTGTACTTGAACATTTAAGTGGGGTAAAAGGAGGTTTCCCCCTCGAAGAGGCTTATTATCTAAAATTATCTCCTTTTCAAGGTGTTGAGTACTTTTTCTGAGGATTTTCTATGCTATATTGATATTTGATTCTTAACATGAACATTGAGGGTTCGGTCTTGATACTCGACCATACCTGGTAATGAAAACCTAGCATACAAAGCATGAAAACCTATAGCCTGTAATGAAAAGTGTTATTAGTTCCCTGTGCCAACAAGGTGGTTTAAGTACAGGGTACGATATTTGCACATTAATTCTCATGACTAGCATGATCATAGTTTTTTGAAAAGGGTTTGAATATATCAACACAAGAATGTTCATATTTCAAATGCAAACCAACTAAATATATAGAAATCATATCAATATTCAAAACATTCAAAAGGTAATTCATTCAAGTGTTAGATATAGAATGGATATAAGCATAATGACCCTTTAAAAAGAATGTTTTGTATAGGAATCTAAAACGAAGCTAAGTTTTCATGTTTGATTCATCCTTTCAGTCATGAATCAAACATGAAACAAACTGAAAATGAAAACTTTAAAGAATTAATGAGCATCCAGTAATATTCTCAAAACAATAATATTTACAAGATGAGGTGGAGGTAGCTACAGAAAGTGTTGTTTGTTGTTCAAATAAAAAAATCATGTTGGGCTTCCAACAATGGCAACTAACTGGGCGAAGCAGTTATCTATGAATCACCATAGAATTCATGTTAGGACAGATCAGAATGATTGAAAATTAAAGAACAATCGATAGCAAGTCAGGCATCCCAATCAAACTCAAAATCATCACACAGTCTAGTGTCAGATGTCTTTCTGTCCAAATGAAATCTGGTGACAAGTTTAATTATGCGAGAGACGATATTTAGGTAAATGAATCCAATACTATTAACAGGTCCACTGCTGCCAGCAAGCATCAATATCCTCGGCAGGGATTTCAATTAACCTACTCTAACACCTCTACCCTATCCAATAATTATCAATTCAAGATGAAGGACATTTTACGATTACTCTTAAAAGTTATACCTAATAATTTTCTTCAACCCGACATTGCTTCGCTGCCAGCAGGCCTATTCATTACCCCATCAAAGTTGTCTTGGCATCATGCATGCATTTACTCACTTCCTGCAGACCTATTCAGTATCTCGACGGGTTTAAATAAACTTCCCACAACTCTCTAGAAGTTATTTACAATTTGACATAAATTTATGATCTTCAGGAGAGAGGGGTGAAGCTGAAAATTTCAGATTTCGAAACACTTAATATTTTCCAACTTAATTTTTTGCTTGAAGACCTTCATCATGATCTGAAATTAGTTTTCTGATAAGAATAACTTTTGAAGGATAGGAATGCATACTTGAGTTGTTTTCTTTAAAAACAGGGACAACGTAAAGAGCTTTAATGATGATTGTATCTTCTCATGATTATAAAGTGAAACCAGGAAGATTATTTTGAACACGAAGTTTCTTTTTCTAGTCTAAGTTTCATCCATTTACAACACTGATACTTTGAAATGACCTTGACTATTTCTTTATGATGTGGCATTCTGGTTTCCATTCATGAACTAAATGGTGACCCAGACATAAATTTATTCAGAAAACAAAACAAAAACAAGCAAAATGAAAAGAACCAAAATCCAGAAACAGAAAAGAAAATTAAAACAAAAACAAAGATATGTACAAAGAGGTGGATTTGGTATCATCAGGTGAAGTATCTTTTGAGGGCTTGGCCATACATTGGGAAAGTGTCTAGTTGTCCCTCCAAATTGTGTATATGGAAAGAGCTGGGACCTAGTTTTTCAGAGATTACGAACAGTCCCAACAAAAGATTCTGGAACTTGGTGTGTTGCCATTTTCCCTCGTGGGGTTTATCCCATTTGAGAACCAGGTCTCCTACCTCGAATTTTATATCTGAAGAGGATTTTGAATCAAACCATATTTTTACAATCTGTTGATGCTGATCCAACTTTTTCTTCACTTGTGCTCTCACTTCCTCCAATTTTTACAAGGCAGTAATTTGACTTTCTAGAGGAGGACAGTCCTCTTCTTAGACTTTCTGCGATAATTGCAGAGATGGAAGTAAAACATGAGGAGGTAGGATTTCTTCTCTCCCATAGATGAGGAAGAAAGGGAAATTACCAACGGAGGTTTTTGGTGTCACTCCGTCAGCCCAAAGTGTGTTAAATAGTGCGTTGTGTCAGTTCTTGTGATTTTGAGAAACTGTCCTCTTCATCATTTTGATCAAATTTTTGTTTGTTGATTTTGCTGGACCATTTCCTTGGGGGTAGTAGTTGGCATAATATTTCAATTTAATCCCTTTTTCTAAAGTGAACACATTCATATACAGGGATGAGAAATAAGATTAATTATCAAAGACAAAACATTCAGGAATGCCAAATCTAGTAATTATATTCGAATTATGGAAAGATACCACCTGATTCGTGTTTACCACTTTTAAAGGTGCAACTTCGGACCATCTGGTAAAATAATCCATTGTTGTAATGATATATTTGTGTTGTTGTGAGGAATAAGGGTTAATTGGTCCTATGATGTCAAGACCCCACTGCTGAAAAGGTGAATCTACAGTAACAAGTTGCAAAGGGAATGCCACCTTTTTTACTCGTCCAACAGCCTTTTGGCAGATTATGCATTTATGACACAATGCATGAGCGTATTTAAATAATGTGGGCCAATAGTACTCGACTCTCAACACTTTGTGAGAAGTGGTGCCTCCACCAAAATGACCACCAACATCACCTGCATGAATTTCAGATAGTACTTTCCCGGCTTCATTCTTTTCCAAACAACACATAAGAACACCGTCGAATTTTTTTTGAAATAATACATCGTTTATTAATTGGAAAGATGCATATTTTAGTCTTAGTGCTCTTCTTTTTTTAGGATCAAGATAGTGAGGAGAAAATCCATGTGTTAAATAAAATTTTATATCATCATACCAAGAATTAGCAACAACTTGTGAACAACTAATTTGTTTTCCATTGCGTTGATTTATAGTTAGAGTGCTAATTTGACTTTCGTGTTCTTTAACTGAATCAACGACTAGTTTACACAGGCCTTGAGCTCTAACAATTTGTGAAGGGGTTATTTTGAGGTCATATTCTTGAAACGACGTCATCTAGTTTGCCTGTTTTTCACCCAATTCCTTTTGTACCAACAAGTTTCTCATAGTCGGGTAAAGAACGATGACTTTAGTTCTCGATTTCTGTAGGTATGACCGGAAGTGTTTCATTGCTTTAAAAACAGTATATGCATGTTGATCCATAGTTGGGTAATTTAGCTCTGCCCCTTTGAAGGTTGAGATCATGAAGGTAATGTGTATTTCATTGCTTTTAGCATTCTTTTGTGTCAACACAGCAACATAAGATTGATTAGAGGCGAAAGTATAAAGAGTGAAATCTTGGGAAAAATTGGGGCTCATCAAGGAGGGAGCTTCTACTATTTATTTTCTAATAGAATCAAAAGCTTGACTTTCTTGGGGTCCCCAACGATACTGAACATCCTTTTGAATTAAATTCTGTAAAGGCCTTACCATTTTTGAGAAACTTGGGACAAATATTCTGATGAAGTTAGTTTTGCCTAAAAAGGATTGCATGGATTTTTTAGAAGAGGGAGGGGAGAGTTTAGCAATAGATTGGGTTCTTTTTGGGTCAATAATCATTCTGTCTTTGGAAACTATGAATCCAAGTAGTTTGCCTTGATCTACCACAAAGACTTATTTCTTAGGGTTGATAGATATGTCGTACTTGTGGCATCGTTCCAGGACAACCCTAAGGTGAGACAAGTGATCTTTCTTGTTTTTAGAAAAAATGGTAACATCATCAAGATAGACCACTATTGATTGACTTATGAGACCATGAAAGGAAATGTCCATTGCTCTTTGGAAAGTTGCCCTGGCATTTATAAGCCCAAAAGGCATCTTCCTGTAGGAATAAATCCCCCATCGGGTACAAAAATTGGTCTTGATATGGTCTGGGGGAGACATGAGGACCTGGTTATATCCTGAAAAACCATCTAGCAGAGATAGTCATTTCGAAACAGATACCTGCTAAAGGATTTGTTCCATTTGAGGAATGAGATAGTTGTTTTTATTAGACGCTTGTTTCAAGTTATGAAAGTCAACACAGAGTCAAATTTCACCTCTTTTATTCCTTAAAGGAAGTAGATTAGACACCCATTGTGTGTGTCTCATCGGAAAAATTATCTTTGCATTTAGTATTTTATTCAGTACTTTCTTGATAATGGGTTCAAATTTGGGGTGCATCCTTCTTAATTTTTGTTGAAAAGACTGATTTTGTGGTTTCATGGGAATGACATGTTGTATTATATTAGGATAAAATGTTTTCAAATCATCATATGTCCAGGAAAAAACATCTTTAAATTATTTAAACAATTTAATAAAGGCAGATCGTTCTTGCTTGGAGCATCCCGTTCACAAATTAATATTCTCAGGATTTTCCTTAGTCCCTAAATTTACCATCTCATAAGTCAAATAAGAACTATTCATTTTGCAATTAGCTGACCCTCTAAACTTATCATGTAAGTCATAAAACTTCTCTAGTCTTACAACGGATCTGGGAATAGAGTTTACCATATCAGATGTCGATTCAAAAGATCTAGGATCTGATATTACCGTGAAGTTGCGGAGGTTTTCATCATGGGTGCCTTCGTCGATGACTTCACCTTGGAAGGTGTCCTCCATATGCAAGAAGGTGATGATCTGCTGGTCATCGTCGAACACTCAGTGGGAAATAGTTTAGAAGAAATGATTAGCTAATGTATCAGCCTTTGAATTACTTAGTCTAGGAATGGAATTTATGTTAAATGTTGATAATTTTTGCATTAAACTCCACACCTCAGTTTGGTAACTTTTTAGCTGTGGTGACAAGAAATGTATGGAGATTCTTACCTGCTTGACCATGATTTCTGAATCACCGAATGCAATTAAATTTCGTACGTCCATATCAAGAGATTTCCTAATCCCATGTAAAAGTGCTTCCTATTTGGCGGTGTTATTAGTGCACTCAAACTCTAATCAACAGGAAATGAAAGTTTTATTACCTGCGAGATCTATGAGTACACATCCTACACTGGCTCCTTCTTTGGATTTGGATCCATCAAAGTAGAACAACCATATTTGAGCTTCATTGACAGCGTTTGACACACTTGGTGAAGCTGATGACTGATTACAGGCCATAAGTTCTGATTGTTTCCTAGGATCAGTGAAAGGGGAAATTTTGGTCATGAAGTTACCAAAGAAGGTGTTCATTCTCTGCATTTCAAATGAGTTAGTAGGTGCAGTAAACAGTTTGTTTGCATCATTTAGATATGTCACGGTGTGCTTGAGATAGCATTAATGATTTATCCTAATTTTATTTGGGTGTCCATTTTCCTTTAACCACATATGAGACCAATCTATGGAAAAGTAGCCATGCAGCTGTTCAGACCAGTCCCTGCTTAAAAAAAAATCATATACTTCAAGGATGTCAACCACAATAATGTCAATAATTTGGTGAACCTTAGGATTAGAACATAACCTAACCATAAAACTCTTAAGTTCATCGATTACCTTAATGTTCGTCCAATCAAACTGAATGATTTTGAGATTGTAAGGTTGAACTTCTGCGTTAATTTTTTGACACACAGATAAAGGTATTACAATTGATGATGTGCCAGAATCAACCATGCAATTATGTACATTTCTATTAAAAAAATTTAAAGTTAACAAAAAAGGAGAGACATTTTTACGAGCATTAACAACATAATTCTGTTGATTTTTTGTCGTTGTCCCTAAAACAATTTTATCTACATTTGATATAATTTTTTAAGCGAGGTCCATTTTATTTGGAGGTTTAGATGTCATTTTACTAGGGATATTTTTGGCTATTTTAGAACTGATTTCTGCAGTTTTCTTGCTACTAGGATCGTTGTTCTCACTGCTTTTTGCGATACTTTGAAGCATTTTCTGCAGAATATTATCCCTTAGTTTTTTTAGATCTTCTATCAAGTCATATTCTAAAACTGTGGTTGCTAAAATCGATTTTATTTCAGCTTGTTTCGACTGTTTTAGAGGCACATTATTACTCACTTTAGAAGAAGGTTTTCTCTATTTTTTGCTTCATGTGTTGTAAGGGTGGACAGTTTCAAAGTTTGCTTGAAAAATACTATCAGAGAAGTGTCTGAAGATATTGGGAGATGAATATTCTTCTTCTGGTACTTATTCCTCAACTACGTCTTCATAAATTTTAGTAGCGGTAGAAGAAGGATTATCATGTGATTCTAGGATAGTTTGCAAAGCGTACTACAAGCTTTCGAATTTGAGACCTTCTGTGGTTGGATTTGGCTGATGGGGAGGAAAAGGTTTTCTGAAAGGGGCTTTAAAGCTTCCTTTGCTTGAGGATGCCTCCTTGACTGATATCTTCGAGTCCACAACTTGATTTGATATCTTTTGGAAAGCTTTATGAAATCTTTCTAAGTCTAAAGTTTCAGGATGACTTTTGGCTTGGGGAGGCCTAGTAAGGATTTCTATTTTCTTTTTAGAGGATGAAGTTGTTTTCACTTCATTGTTGATATTATCTTTTAACCTTAATATATCCTTTTCTATTTGGATTGCCTCCTCAAATGCCTCTAGCAGTGTGTTCTTCTTAGACCTTTTTACCCAAATTGCTATGTTGTTGTGAAGAGATTTGGTGTAATATGCAACAATTAGACTTTTGGCGGGAATTGAATCTGTGGGAATTCGATTCTTTAACATAAGAAATCTCTGGTTAAAATCTTTTACTTTCTCCTTAGGATTCATCTTTAGGTTGGAGAGCTCCATAACCAAGACTTCAGGAAATTTATCATCTCCAAACTTCTCTAAGAAACAGGTTTCAAACTTATCCCAGGAGACAATGCTTTGGGGTTGTTGGGCGAAATACCACATGGAGGCATTGCCCTTGAATGTGTAAGGAAATAGTCTTCATATTATGTCTTCATGTTATACACTTTGGATTCTAATGGCCAACATAAAATTATTTATGTGATATTCAACAGATTGTTTAGAATCTAGATCAAATTTAGGCAACCATTTTCCGGGTGTTTTGGCAATGGGTGTTGAGTTCCAGGTACAACCACGACATCTTGATAGAGCCAAGGTCTGGCAGGATTGTTTTGGTTTTCCAGGGGAGTTGGTGGTGTCGAAGGTTGAGATGGTTCATACGAGGAACTGCCTTCATTAGATGACTCTCCTCTTGAAGAGAATGGAGAAGAACCAGGTGGGGAAGGTGGGATACCAGGTCCTCCAACTCTGAGAGTAGGTGTTTCAGAAGGATCTATAATATTATATCCTAAAGGGTTTAAAAGTAGACCAGTGCCTTCAAGTTGTTCTCAGATATCTGAGAAATATAAGGGTTTATTAAGAGGTCTACTAGGTTGTATGATATGGGCCAAGGTACTATCTGTCCTTATAAGTGACAGATGAACAATTTCTTGTACGTCGGCCCCTTGAGGAGCCGGTGTCACTGGTTCAATGGAAAACTCGTGATTATCATTCGAGGTACTTGTTGTTTCAAGTGTAACATTGTTTTCTGAATGCCTACGCATTACAATAGGGGATCGAGTATGTTGGGGAGGAGTCTTACGACTTCCACGTGCCATCAATTGAAAGCAGGCCCTCCTTCTAGCACCATTTGTTGACAAGAAAATTTGACAAGACGTCAACTAAAAGAACAAGTCCGATCCGGGGTTGTCTAAATAACCCATGTTGTTTGGTGTAAAGTGTTCTGACGGGTTTAATGGATCCGTTGGCCAATCTAAGGTCCTAAAATAAAGAAAGGGGATAAACTAAAACTAAAATGAAAACTATAATATATATATATACTCTAATATAATTATTGTAAATGTATTTAAGGAGAGAAAGAAAACATAAAAAATATCACTTATGAACATAATTTATAGGTTGGAAGTTTTAATGGAAACTTTCAAAATCAATGTAAAGATAATTGTTCTTGAGAAGCAGATAAAGAAAGCACTTTTTTTATATTTTATGTTTTCTAATTATAAATCATATAAAACTTGAATTAGCTGAGTTGTGAAACAAAGATGCACAGATGGTCAAAGCCAATTTGAAACTTTCCTGTTTCACTAATGCATAAAATGATAGAAATTAGAAGCAATTGAATCTAACATATTATTAATTCGTTAAATGTGTTTGTGCTTCTGTATGAACCAAGAGCATCTAGTTGCCCCACCTGCGAAAGTAATCTGCAATAGGATTATACTGAAATTTTCCTGAATAAATTGAAAGAATGTATTGGTAGCCGAGATTTAAGAACAAAATAGGGAACACATATTAATTTTGTGATCTTATAATTGCAAATGATTACAGTTAGAGAAATATTTGTGTAATACATTCATTTCATTCATCAACTAAACACCAAAGAAAAATCCTGATATTAGAATTGATTCGATGATCACAGTCACAACATATGGAAAAAAAAATCATGAACGATATCTATAACATGAATATCATGGAACATAACATGTCATTGTGATGAAAGCTACAAAACATACCAATATCCCAAGATTAAAGAAAAAAAACATGAATGAAACAACATTCACAATGGACTAAAGCCGAAATGTTGTACGTTGTTCCATTAAGTCCTGATAATCATTCATCTATAATTGGTTCCAGGCCAAGATGCCTTCACTTGCAAAATGCAGAGTATTTTTTTTTTTTTGGAAATCACATCTTCCTATCTCCTAGGATAGGATCAAATCTCATGAGATCAATATATTTCAAAAATGGAGGGCCTACAGCCACTCACAACTGAATTGTTTCTTTTCAAAAATTAATAAAACTTTCTCTTATTTACAAAATAAACTGGAAAGAGATACTAATAATCTAAATCGAACATGTTCCACCTCAGAAAATCGGCATCAAGATCTACCATGTCTTGAAAACAAAAGAGGAACAAGATAATTTATTAACAACTAATTACTAATTTTTTATTTAAAAATGACTTGGCTACAAAATCGAAATATTTTGTAGCTAGTCTTATCTTGGCAAAAGAAATCTAATTTTAAACTGATTTGATTCAAAAATATAACATGATTTTAATAAGAGGGAAAAACCGTTTTACCATTTCAACCAACGACTAAACATGCATCAGAATAGCTCGGAATTGATTATGGAATTAACACTGTCTGCATTTCTATCACTATGTTATCTGTCATCTTAATATGTTTAGCTTGTCTCTTCTCGTTTTCTCTGAGGTCATGATTTTATTTTCTCAGTAATTCAATGTGATCTGTGAGTGTTTTAATCCGTGGTTGGAGGATGGGAATATCACTATAGTATCATTCAATCCAATGTAGGCAGACCTCACATTGCACAGGAGGAGCGATATGTTGGTGAAGTGTACAGTCAATTCTAGCTGTATCAACAGTACCTGTTACATTCCCTTGACCAATCCTAATACCAGTGAACCCATTGTTTCCCTTGAGACATGGTGGAATATTATTAACAAAGTCATACAGTTGAGAAGGATTAGATCTTTGATGATCTGGATCTTATTCTACCAGGAAATCTTCAATTTCAGTATCTGCGATATCATTGACCTCGATCGGGTCGATCGAGCTCAAATGAGGTTTAGTTCGATTCCTTAAATTTCTCGAAATGAGGTGACCAACTCTTTTTTTTTGAAACCCTAGAGCCATGTGTTTTTGTTTTTTCTAATTGCGAGATTTCTTGCTATCGAATTTTAAAGTGGCATTATGGCCATCAATTAATTCATGCATAGGGGTTTCAATCAACCTAGAACCAACATCTTGTTTCTCATGTGGAGACTGATTGGGTATTTCCTCATCTCGAGGGTTTTTCTTTAGAGATTATGGCTCGTTACTTGAAATGTCAAACTGTTTTCTTATCAGTGGTTCACTCGAAATAGGGGTTTCTATAGGAATGGTTGTAGAAAAGCCATTTCTAGTTAAAAATCCATCCCAGCAATTGCCCAAGGTTTTCAAATGGTGAATCAACATCATTTTAATTAATCTATGGTAAAAGAGAATAGAGTCAATGCTTTGTCTCTTATAACTCTTAGACATTTTGTACAAGCTTCTCAACAGATAGAAAGACACATTTAATTGAAAAACTATGAAATGCATAAGAAGTCATATATAATAGAGAAAAACTAGACCATAATGACCCTTACAAGTTACAAACTATTTGAGGATCAACATAAGACCATTCCATCTATCTTTAACTAAATAAATAGGGATACCTTTTTCACAACAATTGATTTTCCTGGAAGTCATGAAGAGGCTCCATGGCACTTCTTGGATCTTTGAGTTTTTAAACCACTTCTTGCGATGGATGGAAACCCTGTGTCTTCACTCACAAACTCCTCAATTACCTCTAACTAGATATCTCCAATTTTTTCCCTACACCCATTGAAATTTTGCGCAAATTCCTTAGCCACTTGGAGGTTATAACCTTAGAACCTTTTGATGAAGGCATCCCAACCTTGACCTCTTAAATATTTGATTGCATCATTGTGACAGAGCAGTTATTGACATTCATTCGTCTCCAATTGGACAACACGGGCCATTACAAATATGACTGGACTGTGACAGGGGCGACTTGAAACAATTATGGGTTTGGATGGTAAGAGTAAAAGAAACCAATCCGAATGGATAAAATGGAAACAAACAAAATGAAGCCTCTGTGCAATCATATTATGAACATTGAGGGTTCGGTCTTGATACTCGACCATACCTGGTAATGAAAACTTAGCGTACAAAGCATGAAAACCTATAGCCTATAATGAAAAATGTTATTAGTTCTCTATGCCAGTAAGGTGGGTTAAGTACAAGGTATGATATTTGCGCATTAATTCTCATAACTGGCATGACCATAGTTTTTTGTAAAGGGTTTGAATATATCAACACAAGAATGTTCATATTTCAAATGCAAACCAACTAAATATATAGAAATCATATCAATATTCAAAACATTCAAAAGGTAATTCCTTCAAGTTTTAGATATAGAATGGATATAAGCATAATGACCCTTTAAAAAGAATGTTTTGTATAGGAATATAAAATGAAGCTAAGTTTTCATGTTTGATTCATGATTTCAGTCATGAATCAAATAGGAAACAAAACAAAAACACAAACTTTAAAGAATTAATGAACATCCAGTAATATTCTCAAAACAATAATATTTACAAGATGAGGTGGAGGCAGCTACAAAAAGTGTCGTTTGATATTCAAATAACAAAATAATGTTGGGCTGCTAGCAGTGGTGACTAACTGGGTGAAGCAGTTATCTCTGCATCACCATCGAATTCATGTTAGGACATATCAGAATGGTTGAAAATTAAAGAACATTCGATACCAAGTCAAGCATCCCAATCAAACTCAAAAACATCACACATTTTAGTGTCAGATGTCTTTCTGTCCAAATGCAATCTGGTGACAAGTTTTAATTACAAGAGAGACGATATTTAGGTAAATGACTCTAACACTGTTGACAGGGCTACTACTGCCAATAGGTTTCCATAGCCTCGGTAGGGATGTCAATTAACCCACTCTGACACCTCTACCCTGTCAAATAATTATCAATTCAAGATGAAGGAAATTTTACGATTACTCTTAAAATTTATACCTAATAATTTTCTTGAACCCAACATTGCTTCGCTACCAACAGGCCTGTTTAGTACCCCAACAAAGTTGTCTTGGAATCATCTATGCATTTAATCGCTTTTTGAAGACCTCTTTATTATCTTGATGGGTTTACAGACACTTCCCACAACTCTCTAGAAGATATTTACAATTTGACATAAATTTATGATCTTCAGGAGAGGGGTGAAGCTAAAAATTTCAGATTCTGAAACACTTGATATTTTCCAACTTAATTTTTCGCTTGACGACCTTCATCATGATCTGAAATTAGTTTTCTGATAAGAATAAATTTTTGACGACAATAAGGCATACTTGAGTTGTTTTCTTTAAAAACAAGGACATCGTAAAGAGATTTAATGATGATCGTATCTTCTCATGATTATAAAGTGAAACTAGGAAGATTATTTTGAACAAAAAGTTTCTTTTCCTAGTCTGAGTTACAACCATTTACAACACTGATACTTTGAAATGACCTTGACTATTGCTTTATGATGAGGCATTCTAGTTTCCTTTGATGAACTAAATGGTGACCCAAACATACATTTATTCATAAAACAAAACAAAAACAAGCAAAATGAAAAGAACCAAAATCCAGAAACATAAAAGAAATTTAAAACAAAAACAAAGATATGTACAAAGAGGTGGATCTGGTATCATCAGGTGAAGTATATTTTGAGGGCTTGTCCATACACTGGTAAAGTGTCTGGTTGTGCCTCCAAATTATGTAGATGAAAAGAGTTGGGACCTAGTTTTTCAGAGATTACAAACGGTCCCAACCATAGATTCTGGAACTTGGTGTGTTCCCCTTTTCCCTCGTGGGGTTTGTCCCATTTGAGAACCAGGTCTCCTACCTAAAAGTTTCTATCTGAAGAGGATTTTGAATAAAACCATATTTTTACAATCTATTGATACTGATCCAATGTTTTATTCACTTGTGCTCTCACTTCCTTCAGTTTTTACAAGGAATTAATTTGACTTTCCAAAGGAGGACAATCCTCTTCTTGGACTTTTTGTGATAATTGCAGAGATGGAGGTAAAACGTGAGGATGAAGTATTGCTTCTCTCCCATAGATGAGGAAGAAAGGGGAATTACCAACAGATTTTTTTGGTGTCACTCTGTCATCCCAAAGTGCGTTAAATAGTGCGTCATGCCAGTTCTTGTGATTTTCAGAAATTGTCCTCTTGATAATCTTGATCAATTTTTTGTTTGTTGACTCTGCTAGACCATTTCCTTGGGGGTAGTAGCTGGCATAATATTTCAATTTAATCCCTTTTTCTAAAGAGAACACATTCATATCCAGGGATGAGAAATAATATGAATTATCAAAGACTAAACATTCGGGAATGCCAATTCTAGTAATGATATTCGAATTAAGGAAAGATTCCACCTGGTTCGTGTTTACCACTTTTAAAGGTTCAGCTTCGGACCATCTAGTAAAATAATCCGTTGTTGTAATGATATATTTGTGTTGATGTGAGGAAGAAGGGTTAATTGGTCCTATGATGTCAAGACCCCACTGCTGAAAAGGTGAATCTACAGTAACAGGCTACAAAGGGACTGCCACCTTTTTTACTCGTCCAACAGCCTTTTGGCAGATTATGCATTTACGACACAATGCATGAGCGTCTTTAATAACATGGGCCAATAGTACCCAACTCTCAACACTTTGTGAGAAGTGGTGTCTACACCAAAATGACCACCAACCTCACCTGCATGAAGTTCAGATAGTACTTTCCCGGCTTCATCCTTTTCCAAACAACGCATAATAATACTGTCAAATTTTTTTCAAAACAATACATCGTTTATTAATTGGAAAGATGCAAATTTTAGTCTTAGTGCTCTTCTATTTTTAGGATCAAGATAGCGAGGAGAAAATCCATGTGTTAAATAAAATTTGATATCATCATACCAAGAATTAGCAGCAACTTGTGAACAACTGATTTGTTTTCCATTGTGTTGATTTATAGTTAGAGTGTTAATTTGACTTTCATGTTCTTTAACTGAATCAACGACTAGTTTACACAGGCCTTGACCTCGAACAATTTGTGAAGGGGTTATTTCGAGGTCATATTCTTGTAACAACATCATCTTGTTTGTCTGTTTTTCACCCAATTCCTTTTGTACCAACAAGTTTCTCATACTTGGGTAAGGAACGATGACTTTAGTTCTAGATTTCAGCAGGTATGACTGGAAGTGTTTCACTGCTTTAAAAACAATGTATGCATGGTAATTCACAGCTCGGTAATTCATCTTTGCCCCTTTGAAGGTTGAGCTCATGAAGGAAATGGGTATTTCATTGGTTTCAACATTCTTTTGTGTCAAAATAGCAGCATAAGATCGATTAGAGGAAAAATTATAAAGAGTGAAATCTTGGGAAAAATCGGGGCTCATCAAGGAAGGAGCTTCTACTATTGCTTTTATAATAAATTCAAAAGATTGAATTTCTTGGGGTCCCCAACGATACTGAACATCCTTTTTAATTAAATTTTGTAAAGGCCTTACCATTTCTGAGAAACTTGGGACAAATCTTCTAACGAAGTTAGGTTTCCCTAAAAAGGATTGCATGGATTTTTTGGAAGAGGGAGGGGAGATTTTAGCAATAGATTGGGTTCTTTCCAGGTCAATAATCATTTCGTCTTTGGACATTATGAACCCAAGTAGTTTTCCTTTCTCTACCACAAAGAATGATTTCTTAGGGTTGAGAGATATGTCGTACTTGTGGCATCGTTCTAGGACATCCCTAAGGTGAGACAAGTGATCTTTCTTGTTTTAAGAAAAAACGATAACGTCATCAAGATAGACCACTACTGATTGATTTACGAGACCACAAAAGGAAATGTCCATTGCTCTATGGAAAGTGGCCCCGACATTTATAAGCCCAAAAGGCATCTTCCTGTAGGCATAAGTCCCCCATGGGGTACAAAAAGTGGTCTTGAGCTGATCTGGGGGAGACATGAGGACCTGGTTATATCCTAAAAAACCATCTAGCAGAGATAGTCTTTCCGAAACAGATACATGCTGAAGGATTTGTTCCATTGGAGGAATGGGATAGTTGTCTTTATCAGATGCTCGGTTCAAGTTACGAAAGTCGACACAGAGTCAAATTTCACCTCTTTTCTTCCTTACATGAACTAGATTAGACACCCATTGTGTGTGTCTCACCGGGAAAATTATATTTGATTTTAGTAGTTTATTCAGTTCTTTCTTGATAGTGGGTTCTAATTTGGGGTGCATCTTTCTTAATTTTTGCTGAAAAGGATGAGTTTGTGGTTTCATGGGAATGACATGTTGTATTATATTAGGGTCAAATGTTTTCAAATCATCATATGTCTAGGAAAAAACGTGTTTAAATTCTTTAAACAATTTAATAAAGGAAGATCGTTCTTGCTTGGAGCATCCCATTCCCAAATTCATATTCTAAAGATTTTACTTAGTCCCTAAATTTACCGTCTCATAAGTCAAAGAAGAACTGTTCATTTTGCAGTTAACTAACCCTCTAAACTTATCATGTAAGTCATAAAGCTTCTCTAGTCTTACAATGGATCTGGGAATAGAGTTTACCATATCAGATGTCGATTCAAAATATCTAGGATCTGATAGTACCGTGAAGTTGTGGAGGTTTTAATCGTGGGTGCCTTCGTTGATGACTACACCTTGGAAAGTGTCCTACATATGCAAGAAGTTGACGATCTGCTGGTCATCGTCGAACACTCTCCAATTGGTGATGTTGTCTGGGATTGACGGCCTGAACAACAATTCGATCAAAAATGTATTAGGAGAAATACCTTCTGCGGGAAATAGTTTAGAAGAAACATTAGCTAATATATCAACCTCTGAATTACTTAGTCTAGGAATGGAATTTATGTTAAATGCTGAGAAGTTTTTCATTAAACTCCATACCTCAGTTTGGTAACTTTTCAGATGTGGTGACAAGAAATGTATGGAGCTTCTTACCTACCTCACCATGAATTCTGAATCATCGAATGCAATTAAATTCCATACGTACATATCCAGAGCTTTCCTAAGCCCTTGTAAAAGTGATTCATATTCAACAGTGTTATTAGTGCACTCGAACTCTAATCGACAGGCAATGAAAGTTTTATTACCTACGGGATCTATGAGTATACATCCTGAACTGACTCCTTCTTTGGATTTCGATCCATCAAAGTACAATGACCAGATTTGAGCTTCATTGACAGTGTTTGACACACTTGGCGAAGCTGATGACTGATTACAGGTCATAAGTTCTGATTGTTTCCCAGGATCAGTGAAAGAGGAAATTTTGGTCATGAAGTTACCAAAGAAGGTGTTCATTCCCTGCATTTCAAATGAATTAGTAGATGCAGTAAATGGTTCATTTGCATCATTTAGATCTGTCACGATGTGCTTGAGATAACGCTCATGATTTATCCTAATTTTATTTGGTTGTCCATTTTCCGATAACCACAGATGAGACCAATCTGTGGCAAAGTAGCCATGTAGTTGTTCGGACTAGTCCCTACTTAAAAACAAACCATATACTTCAGGGATGTCAACCACAAAAATTTCAATAATTTGGTGAACCTTAGGATTAGAACATAACCTAACCAAAACATTCTTAAGTTCATCGATTACCTTAACGTTCGTCCAATCAAACTGAATGATTTTGAGATCTGTAAGGTTGAACTTCTGTGTTAATTTTTTGACACATAGATAAAGGAATTACAATTGATGATGCACCGGAATCAACCATGCAATTATGTACATTCCTATTAAAAAATTTGAAAATTAACAAAAAAGGCGGGACATTTTTATGAGCGTTAACAACATAATTCTGCTAATTTTTTTGTCCCTATCCCTAAAACAATTTTATCTACATTTGATATTATTTTTTCAGCTAGGTCCCTTTTATTCAGAGGTTCAGATGTCATTTTAGTAGGGATATTTTTGGCTATTTTAGAACTGATTTCTACAGTTTTCTTGCTGCTAGGATCGTTGTTCTCACTGCTTTTTGCGATACTTTGAAGCATTTTCTGCAAAATAAGAGGAAATTTCAAAAGCTCAAAAACAAAAATATTAGCCCTTAGTTTTTTTAGATCTTCTATCAAGTCATATTCTAAAACTGGGGTTTCTAAACTCTGTTTTATTTCATCTTGTTTCGACTTTTTTGGAGGCACATTATTACTCACTTCAGAAGAAGGTTTTCTCTGTGTTTTGCTTCATGTGTTGTAAGGGCGGATAGTTTCAAGGTTTGCTTGAAAAATACTGTCAAAGAAGTGCCCGAAGATATTGGGAGATGAATCTTCTTCTTTCGGTACTTCTTCCTCAGCTGCATCTTCAGAAATTTTAGGAGGGACAGAAGCAAGATTATCATGTGCTTCTAGGATAGTTTGCAAAGTGTACTGCAAAATTTCGAAATTGAGACCTTCAGTGGTTGGATTTGGTCAATTTGGTGGAAAAGGTTTTTTGAAAGGGGGTTTAAAGATTCCTTTTCTTGAGGATGCCTCCTCAACTGATATCTTCAAGTCCATGACTTGATTTAATAGTTTTTGGAAAGATTTATGCAAGCTTTCTAAATCTAAAGTTTCAGGCTGACTTTTGTCTTGGGGAGGCCTACTAAGGATTTCTATTTTCTTTTTAGAGGACGAAGTTGTTTCTTCTTCACTGTTGAGATTATCTTTTAAGATTAATATATCCTTTTCTATTTGTATTTCCTCCTCAAATGCCTCTAGCAGTGTGTTCTTCTTAGAACTTTTGACCCAAATTGCTATGTTGTTGTGAAGACCTTTGGTGTAATATGCAACAATTATACTTTCAGCGGGCATTGAATCTGTCGGAATTCGATTATATATTGTAAGAAATCTCTGGTTAAAATATTTTACTTTCTCTTTAGGGTTCATCTTTAGGCTGGAGATCTCCATAACCAAGACTTCAGGAGATTTATCATCTCCAAACTTCTCTAAGAAACAGGTTTCAAACTTGTCCCAGGAGCCAATGGTTTGGGGTTGTTGGGAGAAATACCACGTGGAGGCATTTCCCTCGAATGTGTAAGGAAAGAGTTTGCATACTACGTCTTCATGTTCTACACTTTGGAGTCTAACGACCAACATAAACTTATTTATGTCATCTTCAGTAGATTTTTTAGAATCTGGATCAAATTTAGGCAACCATTTCTCCGGGTGTTTTGGCAATGGATGTTGAGGTCCAGGTACAACCACGACATTTTGATCGAGCCAAGGTCTGGCGGTATTATTTTGGTTTTCCATGGGAATTGGTGGTGTCAAAGGCTGATATGGTTCAGACAAGGAACTGCCTTCATCAGATGACTCTCCTCCTGAAGAAGATGGAGATGAACCAGGTGGGGAAGGTGGGATACCAGATCCTCCAACTCCGAGAGTAGGTGTTTCAGAAGGATATCTAGTATTATCTCCTAAAGGGTTTAAAAGCAGAACAGTGCCTTCAAGTTGTTCTTAGATATCTAAGAAATCTAAGGTTTTATTAAGAGGCCTACCAGGTTGTCTGATACGAGCCAAGGTACTAAGTGTCCTTATAAGTTATTGATGAACAATTTCTTGTATGTCAGCCCCTTGAGGAGATGGTGTCACTGGCTCAACGGGAAACTCATGATTATCATTAGAGGTAGTTGTTTTTTCAAGCATAACGTTGTTGTCTGAATGACTACGCGTTACGATAGGGGAGCGAGTATGTGGGGGAGGAGTCTTACGAATTCCATGAGCCATCAATTGAAACCAAGCCCTCCTTCCAACGTCATTTGTTGATGGGAAAATTTGACAAGCCTTCAAGTGGAAGAACAGGTGCGGTCTGGGGTTGTCTAAATAACCCAAGATATTTGGTGTAACATGTTTTGATGGGTTTAATGGCTCCGTTGGCCAATCTAAGGTCCTAAAATAAATAAAGGGAATAAACTAAAACTAAAATGAAAACTATAATATATATATATAATTATTGTAAATGTATTTAAGAAGAGAAAGAAAACATAAAACATATCACTTATGAACATAATTTACAGGTTGGAAGTTTTAATGGAAACTTTCAAAATCAATGTAAAGATAATTGTTCTTGAGAAGCAGATAAAGAAAGAACTTTTTTATATTTTCTGTTTTCTAATTATAAATCATATAAAACTTGAATTAACTAAGTTGTGAAACAAAGATGCACAAATGGTCAAAGCCAATTTGAAACTTTATTGTTTCACTAATGCATAAAATGACAGAAATTAGAAGCAAGTGAATCTAACCTGTTATTAATTCATTAAATGTGTCTGTGCTTCTGTACGAACCAAGAGCATCCAGCTGCCCTGCCTGTGAAAGTAATCTGCAATAGGCTTATACTGAAATTTTCCTGAATAAATTCAAAGAATGTATTGGTAGCCATGATTTAAGAGTAGAATAGGGAACACATATTAATTTTGTGATCTTATAATTGCAAATAATTATCGTCAGAGAAATCTTTGTGTAATACATTCATTTCATTCATCAACTAAACACCAAAGAAAAATCCTAATATTAAAATTGATTCGATGATCACAGTCACAACATCTGAAACAACAAATCATGAATGACATCTATAACATGAGTATCATGGAACATAACATGTCATTGAGACTAAAGCTACACAAGATATCAAGATCTCAATCTTAAAGAAAACAAAACATCAATGAAACAACATTCACAATGGACTAAAGCCGAAATGTTGTACGTTGTTCCATTAAGTCCTGAAAATCATTCGTCTATAATTGGTTCTAGGCCAAGATGCCTTCACTTACAAAATGCAGAGTATTTAAAGTGTTTTTGAAATATCATCTTCCTGTCTCCTAGGATAGGATCAGATCTCATGAGATCAAAATATTACAAAAATGGAGGGCCTACAGCCACTCATAACTGAATTGTTTCTTTTCAAAAATTAATAAAAGTTTTTCTTATTTACAAAATAAACAGGAAAGAAATACTAATCATTTAAATTGTTCATGTTCCACCTCATAAAATCAACATCAATATCTACAATGTCCTAAAAACAAAACAGGAACAAGTTAGATAATGTATTAACAACTAATTACTAATTTTTTATTTAAAAATGACTTGGCTACAGAATCAAACAATTATGTAGATAGCCTTATCTTGGCAAACGAAATCTAATTTTAAACCGATTTGATTCAAAAATATAACATGATTGTAATAAGAGGGAAAAATCATTTTACCATTTCAACCAACGACTAAACATGGATCATAATAGCTCGGAATTGATTATGGCATTAACACTGTCTGCATTTCTATCACTATGTTACATGTCTTCTTAAGACGTTTATCTTGTCTCTCCTCGTTTTCTCTAAGGTCATGATTTTATTTTCTCAGTAATTCACTGTGAGCTGTGAGTGTTTTAATCCATGCTTGGAGGATGGGAATATTAGTATAGTATCATTCAATCCAATGTAGGCAGACCTCACATTGCACAGGAGGAGCAATATGTTGGCGAAGTGTACAGTCAAGTCTGGTTGTATCAACAGTACCTATTATGTGCCCTTGACCAATCATAATACTAGTGAACCCATCATTTCCCTTGAGACATGGTGGAAGATTATTAACAAAGTTATACAGTTGAGCAGGATCAGATCTTTGACAATCTGGATCTTCTTCTGCCAGGAAATCTTCAATTTCAGGATCTAAGATCTCATTGATCTCGATCAGGTCGATCAAGCTCAAATGAGGTTTAGTTTTATTCCTTAAATTTATCGAAATGAGGTGACCAACTCTTTTGTTTTAAAACCCTAGAGCCACGTGTTTTTGTTTTGTCTGATTGCGAGATTTTTTGCTATCAGATTTTAAAGTGGCGTTATGGCCATCAATTAATTCATGCATAGGGGTTTCAATCAACTCAGAACCAACATATTGTTTCTCATGTGGAGACTGACTGGGTATTGCCTCATCTCGAGGGTTTATCTTTAGAGATTCTGGATCGTTACTTGAAATGTCAAACTGTTTTCTTATCATTGGTTCACCCGAAATAGGGGTTTCTACAGAAATGGCTATAGAAAAACCATTTCTATTTAAAAATCCATCCCAGCAATTGCCCAAGGTTGTCAAACGGTGAATCAAAAACATTTTAATTAAGCCATGGTGAAAGAGACTAGAGTCGAGGCTCTGTCTCTTATAACTCTTAGACATTTTGTATGAGCTTCTCAACAGATAGAAAGGCACATTTAATTGAAAAACTATGAAATGCATAAGAAGTGATATATGATAGATAAAAACTAGACCATAATGACCCTCACAAGTTACAAATTGTTTGAGGATCAACAAAAGACCATGCCATCTAGATTTAACGAAAGAAATAGGGATAACTTTTTCACAATAATTGATTTTCCTGGAAGTCATGAAGAGGCTCCATGGCACTTCTTGGATCTTTGAGTTTTTGAACCACTTCTCATGGTGGATGGAAACCCTGTGGCTTCACTCACAAACTCCTTATTTACCTCTAACTAGATATCTCCAATTTTTGCCCTACACCCATCGAAAGTCTACGCAAATTCCTTAGCCACTTGGAGGTTATAACCTTCGAACCTTTTGATGAAGGCATCCCAACCTTGACCTCTTAAATCTTCGATTTCATCATCGTGTCAGAGCAGTGCTTGATAGTCATTCATCTCCAATCAGACAACAAGGGCCATTAAAAATAAGACTGGACTATGACAGGGGCGAATTAAAACAGTTGTGGGTTTGGATGGTAGGAGTAAAAGAAACCAATCCAAATGGATAAAATGCAAACAAACAAAATGAAGCCTCTGTGAAATCATATTATGAACATTGATGGTTCATTCTTGATGCTCGACCATACCTGGTAATGAAAACCTAGCATACAGAGCATGAAAACCTATAACCTATAATGAAAAGCATTATTAGTTCTCTGTTCCAGCAAGGTGGGTTAAGTACAGGGTACGATATTTGTGCATTAATTATCATGACTGGAATGACCATAGTTTTTTTCCAAAGTTTTGAATATATCAACACAATAATGTTCATATTTAAAATGCAAACCAACTAAATATATAGAAATCATATCAATATTCAAAACATTCAAAAGGTAAGTCATTCAAGTGTTATATATAGAATGGATATAAGCATAATGACCCTTTAAAAATAATGTTTTGTATAGGAATATAAAACGAAGCTAATTTTTCATGTTTGATTCATGCTTTCAGTCATGAATCAAACATGAAACAAAACGAAAACACAAACTTTAAAGAGTTAATGAACATCTAGTTATCTTCTCAAAACAATAATATTTACAAGATGAGGTGGAGGCAGTTACAGAAAGTGTCGTTTGTTGTTCAAATAACGGAATTGTGTTGGGCTGCCAATAGAACCAAATCTTCATTTTCTCTTTCACATCGCCCCCTTGATTATTTTGGGTGGGAGCGGTTCCTTGCTCATTGGTTGAAATTTTATTTTTATTCATCTTCTTCTTTCCTCCGGGTTGTTGAGGATTCTATAGTTGTGTGGATTGCACCGAATTCACCTTGGAGGTCTTAGTGGGGATCATAACAGATTGAGAATTAGGACTTGTAGTTGAAAGGTTTGAAAAAATCGACATGTGACCCATATGATCAGCTAATTGGCCCATAAAGGCATGGGATACAGAACCCACCACACCATAAATTTAGGCTCCTCGGTTTGGTTTTCTAGGATCATGCGGGATAATATCATAAAGAGTAACCGACCAAGAATAAATCAAGTATAATTGTTTTTAATGCATGATGGATTTCTCTTCAGTAGTCATCTCAGCCATAGCTACATCTTTGGCAATAGGTGGTAAGAGGAAATTTTTAAACCATTCCATTAGGAGTTTGTTTGGAATTTGGGCCTTGATCATCCTAGATCTTTGTCTCCACTTATTTGTATTATCATAAATGTGAGTGGAGGTATTATGTCCCAAAGATGTCAAGAGCTCTATTCCAGTCTCATATCATATGGGAAATTGGTAATGCGTTATAAACGCCATCGCTAAGTCATTAAATTTTTTAAAGGAAGTTCCTTGTAATTCAATATACCATTTGGTGGCAATTTTGGTTAGAGATATATGGAAAACATGCAACCTTACACTATCATCCATTAAGGAATTGGATGAGCACCACAAATGATATGTCATTATGGGTGTTGGGGGGTCTTCTCCTGGATTTCTGTCGAACTTGGGTATGTTTGATGGAATATTAGAAGGAATGATCGACCATGAATGTTTATGGGAAGTAGAACCATTTTTCAGACACGAAAAATCAAGAAATTATAATGTTGAAAGGAAATGAAACAACGTATTACCAAATGAAAACTAGGAGGAAGAGTAAGTTCTCGAAGTGAAAGATGAACCTTGTGGTCCCTCTATGTTTGTGCTATCGGAGGGTTGTGGTTTTCCAGAAGAGTAATTTCCTCAAAGGATAGTGGCACTCCCAAGAGAATGGTTTCACCCATGACTAGACATACCCCCAAGGAAATGGGGTCCCAAAGGAAATGGGATCCCAATACTAGTCCCATGGAAGAATCCCCTAGGACCGAATGTGTGGATAAAGAGATAGCCTCCCCATTGTGCATATTTTCATCTAGGGGATGTTCTCCCAGGGAACGATGTGCTACCCCATGGGAAATTGAACCCTCCCAACACATAACTACCTCTAGACTAGTTATAAACAAAAAAAAAAAACTAGTAAGTTCCACTCAAAAGGTAAACCAACACTCAACAATGTTAGTCTTCTCATAGGCCGAATGGAGGAGGTGGAAGGAATTCCACCCACCATGATAAAACTAAGACTCAACCCCCACTAGAAAGAGATCCAACTATGGGCATCGAAATGGATGAGATGGCGTGGGAATGTTAGTTCGAATAGTGGATGGAAAAGAAGACACAATCAGTGTCCCCCAAATAGAGTAACCTGCAGAAATGGGCATAGATGGTGTAGGTCTAATGGTGTTCAAGGATGGTAATTTGGACATCACTCGGATGCCCCCAATCCCACTCATGGATGGGCTTGATGGCTCAGCCACACTAGATGAAAAACTTGGGCCTGACATGGTGTAAGGATCGATAAACAAAGAAAAAGGTTCACTAAAAAGTTCCATTACCTAGATAAGTATAGGTGCTTCAGGATTAGTGATCTGAAAACATTTTAGAAAAACTTCTTCAGTTATTAGCCAATTTTGGATACTTCATTAATTTCTCAATTTCTCATCATTAATATGAAATTTGGAAACATTAATCCATACTCAACACTTTAAGCTAAAAATTGAGTAGAAGCAAACACATAATACATTATGTAAAATAGAATTGATAACGGATTTCACCAGACTCCCTAGCTACGTCTCCAGGCTCGATCAATCATCGAACCACTTGAATATTTCTCCTTCAAAGATATGATTTTCTTTACAAATGCAAGGATGAATTCTCAAAACATGTGGTTCATTCTCCCATCTTAGAATACCTTCTCCTCTTCCCAAAATGACATAATTCTCTCACATGAAGTGGCTCATTCTCCCATTAAGGGGCTGAAACAAGCCGGATTTCCTTTCTTATCCTCTCAAACAAAAAAATTTCCTATCCTCTTCCCAATGAGAGGAATGTATAGCTTTACATGGTTGAGAACTACCTTAACATATCAAAGAGAAAATATATCTCTATATCCACTAAATTAGGATCTAGGCACACATCAATGGATAAGATGGGGGAAAAGATCAAAAATCCCCATGAATATCTCCACTCTCCATGAATATCTCAAGTCTCCATGAGACTAGGAAAATAGAAGACTACATATTAGTTCTCCATTAGTTTTCTTTTTTCATTTGAGAGGAAAAATACAAGACATATAGTCCTCAAATATTTAATAATCATTTGATTTGATTTTAGCCTTAATGTCCCTTTACTTCAACAAGCCATATCTTCTGCATATGAAGTCCATTAGACTCGGTTAAAGTTGCGTTATAAATCTCCCTGTGAGCTCTTTGTTGTGTAGACATCTTCATCAATGATGAAGACCTTCTGGATTTTTCAACTGTGGAGATCCTCCTAGATCAAACCTTCCCAAAAAAATGACTTTTGGACCCACACAATTCTACATACAGAGTTTGACTCATCATTCTAATTGACTTACTCTCTTTCTCTTTGTGATTCAGAAAATGCATATTAAAATGATGTTGCATATAAGTAATGTTATAATAGTTCATCACTTTTACAATTTACCCTTCTTGAAATCTCATACACAACATGTGATTTACAAAATTTGCAACAATCATCTATTCAAAAAGGCTACCCATTTCTTACCCAACAAGGCTAATGTATTTTCCTTCTATAGTTGATATTCTCCATGAACTGCTTCTTGGATTGTTGGTGCTTAATAAACTCTTTCATCAACTACCTATGTCTTTGTGGGTTCTTGCACAACGTTTCTGATCCGGATTATTTTCGGCACGAAATGAGAGCGGAGATATAATAAAGAAATGAACAAAGATATCACATATATCCAATAATATAACAGAAATGTATCAGATATGAAACCATAAACACAGAGATATAGTAATACATGATTTCTATTAATGAAAGAAATGTACAGATACTGTAAAAATACAGAGTGAAAGACTCGCTACAATGGTGGCAGCTTATCTCTGAGAAGAGATGTGATGGCTACTTGCATTCGCAAGAAGATGATTACAATGAGGCTATAAAGGCATTTTTACAATAAAAAGGAATGTCAAACACCCTAGACATCCAAAAACCTAACCCTAGGAGATGAAGCACCAAAAGTCATGTGGGCCCTGTTTGGGTAAGTTAGTACAACAACTTCCCGAGGTCGCAATGTCTGCATACGATCTTCATTTTAGGCGTACTATAGATCGTTGGAAATATATCATCGAGGAGATTCATTTAGGGGCCTCAATCAAAGAATTTGGCTACAATTAAGAACCTCTATCCCAAAAAATCTTCATTTAGGCCCTCAAAATGGCCCCGGAAGTTAAAAACTGCCAAAAATAGTAAATTACCAAAACTGCTAGAAAATTGTTTTGAACTAGTTGGAAAAGGTGGGTGGCCACTGATATACAATGGATAAATCCTCCATCCTTATGAATTAATGGTATCCATTGCATTGAGTGCCCAGGGGAGAGGGAAAATTGTTTGTTGAATCTGCGCTTTGATGAGTTGCTTGCCTTGTTGGAGAAGTTGCACTGCTTAGCTTGTTGACGGTTGTCACAAACATGTGGCTGGAATAGTTGGACATTTTTAACCAATTTGTACACATGATATTCTTGTGTGCAGAAGGAATATTTACGCTCTATTGCAATCTTGTCAATCTTCTTTTGTTGGATGGAAGGTGCTTGGGCCGAGGATGTAGTGGTTGCAGTATCCTTCTGTTTACCTTTTGAATAGATTGTGAAGAAGTTGAATTTGTAGTATGAGATACTACCTTGCAGAATTGTTTAGGTGGAACAATAGTCAAAACTACCTATGGTATTCTGTAGAGATGACCCCCCAGAGAAACAATGACACTACGAGGTCGAGACTCATAAACAGCATGGTGCTTCCACATATATGGTTGGCCCAAGAGAACATCACAAACATATAGTGGGGAAACATCACATAATACTTCATCCTTGAAGGGTTGGATTCTGTATGACAATCGACATTGTTGGTTGACACGAAGATCTCGTCCCTAGTGAAGCCACCTGATGTTGAATGGCTACGAGTGTGGTGTTGTCGAAAATCCCAACTGTTTGAAAACCTCTGCTGAGATGAGGTTCTTCTAGCTTCCACTATCAACAATAAAATAAAGTGGGGTCCCCTTGACCCACATCTATGAATGAAAAAGGTACTCCCCCTCTTCACGATCTGTTGGTTCTTCTGGTTGAATTGTTGTGGTCGCAACAATAGCAGTGGGGTCTGCGTCGATGATCTGTATTTTACCAGTATTTTCTGAATCAGGGTTCAACTCCTTGTCTTTGATCTCAGCCACCAATGACGTTTTTGAGAGACATTCCTCCATGTTGTGCCAGGGGATTTTGTAGAAATCGCACCATTTTTCGGTGTCCTTCTTTGTCTTCCTGTGACCCTTCTTTTCCTGTGGCTTGGAATGGTTTTCAGGAGATTGTTTTTTAGGGACATCTTTATCATACTTTATTTGTTGCAGTTTTGAAGACCCTAACTCCCACTTGTTCTGGTGCTTAAATTCTTGCTCGATTTTAAAAACATATCGATAAGTGACACCAAGTGATGAGATGTCTAGAAAATCTATTTCAGTTTGGATGTATCTGTGTAGAGCCCCACAGTATTTTAGAACCAAATGTCATTCGAAGTCTTTGATACCCAGCTTGGTGTGAAAGGTATGGAAGGTATTGGTGAAATCTGAAACTGCTTGGCCCCTCTCTTGTTGTAGTGTGTTCCATCTCATGTACTGGTCCCCATAGTTTCCAACAGGGCAATATTGTTCCTTTACCACATCCAAAAAAAAATCCCAAGTGGGCTCGGCCCCATATATCCAGACTCCTCGGTGGAGCTTTTCTCCCAATAAGTTTCCCACCAATTTTTGACATGGGGGAGAGATTTAAGGAGTGTGAAGGTGATATTTTCCCTATCAGAAAAATTATGAATAGAGAAATAACCTTTTAATAGATTTAACCATTTGTCTAGAGCATCTGCATCTATCTGACATTCAAATACGGGAATATCAAAATTAACTTGTACCTTGAAAGGAGAGGTTCTTCCAAAGTGATTTTTTATGAAGATGCACCTGTTGCTATCGGTAGGCGTTGAAGGATGTGGGAAAAATTCTCCATCATTTCGTCCCTATGTCGCGTGAGAGATTTCTCAAGCAACAGATTGATAGGATCGTCTGTTCCGTCATTTTTCTTTTCTTCCACCATGGAGGGTTTCTTGGGCGTGCGAGAGAGATTTTATTCAAGAGAGACAATATCGAGACAAAACTTGCTATACTTGGACCTCATTAGGGACATGCACTGAAAAAATGATCAAGAGCATCCTGCTCTGATACCACTGATCCAGATTATTTTCGGCACGAAATGAGAACAGAGATATAATAAAGAAATGCACAGAGATATTGTGGATATCCAATAATATAACAAAAACATATCAGAGATGCAACCATAAACACAGAGATACAATAATACATGATTTATATTAATGAAATAAATGTATGGAGACTATAAAAATACAGAGTGAAAGAGTCACTAGAATGGTGGTAGCTTATCTCTGAGAAGAGATGTGACGACTACTCTCATTCGCAAGAAGATGATTACAATGAGGCTCTGAAGGCCTTTTTACAATAAACAGGAATTTCAAAAACCCTAGACATCCAAAAACCTAACCCTAGGAGATGAAGTGCCAAAATTCATGTGGGCCCCGTTTGGGTAAGATAGTACATCAACTTCTCGGGGTCGTAATTTTTGCATACGATCTTCGTTTTAGGCGTACGATAGCTCATTGGAAAGGTATCATTGATGAGATTCATTTAGGGGAATAAATCAGAGCCTTAATCTACAATTTAGAATCTCAATACCAAAAAACCTTCATTTAGGCCCTCAAAATGGCCCTAAAAGTTAAAAACTATTAAAAATAGTAAATTACAAAAACTGCCAAAAAACTATTTTGAACCAGTTGGAAAAGGTGGGTGGCCACCGATATCAACATGGATTAGTTTATACAATACTTTGTAGGTTCTTTCATAACTTTCTTTCATTGCTTTGGACAAATTTGTGAATGAAGTTTCCAACACTTCTCAACTCGATGTCCACTCTTATAGAAATGAGTGCAATAACTCTTTCCCTTGTTCACATTCCAATTTGTATAGTGATATTTATGTCTTGTCTCCTTCTTGGTAGACATGACCTTCCTGTACAAGGAATTTCTCTTCCAACGTTTGGCTACATAATGGTTATTCAATCCGCAAAAAGTTCATGGATATGCATACCATAAATCATGTATCACATGGTCATTCTTTTTTATAATCAAAGAATACATTGGAATAATCATGCGTGTTATACCTTTTTTCATTTTCCTTGGTGTAGAACCAACGAGGATAAACTGTCTGCACTCCTCCTTTGAAATTTTCATCTCTTTTTGGAGATGCCTTGGATTCTTTGTCATTATCCTGAGGTGAAGTACCATAGTTTTTCTTTAATTGTTTCAGTAATGGTTTAGGTTGTTTGCTTCAACTACTTTGGAACATTCTCCATACCCCATTCCTACATAATGAGGTCTTTCTACCACTTCTATGGGATCTACTGTACCTTGGCCGTTAATTCCAAGACCCTTTTCTTCATAACCCATCTTAGCTAGCAACTTAAAACCTATTCCTTTTGTATTCTTCTCAAATGCACCAAAAGAATAATCTTGATGGGAAGGAAGTGAACATGAAGAATTACTCATACTACATACCTTAGTTATAGTTTCTGAATCAGGTGTAGAAGACAATCTCTTCAATTCTTCATCACTCTGAAACTTTGCCAAAATCTCATCCTTGACTTGCAACTCATCTTGCAATGTTTTCTTCTCATCTTCCGATACTTGTAGAAATATTCTTAACTCAACATTTTTTTCCCAGATACACTAGTTGATCTCTTCAAGTTATTGAAGACACTCTTTCTTCAATACCTTTCCCATGATCATCTTATTCAAATTCCTTCAAATCTGCACTTCCAAACTATAAATGGACAAATAGGAGAATCTAACATAAAGATGTTATTCAACCCTTCAAATAACCACTATGAATAGCTTGAATCACACTCAAATGAAATAGTCTTATAAGATTCCTTATTCAATTTCAGGGTGGTCCAAGGAAACAACAAGATGACTTTGAGTTCTTTAAGTGATTACAAATGATAATCTCTCCGTGAACTTAAAAAGATTCAAAAGTTGACCATACATTATCTTGACTTATAAATTTTTGTTCAATGTTCCATTTTTAGAGAAAGGACAAAACCCCTTTCACTTTTCTCTTTACTAATGACCCATTTTTCATTTTTCAAATATTAGTGTTTAACTTATACTAGACCGTCCACTTGTTGTTTTATATTTGATTTTTTTTTTTAAAGTATACCTTCATAAAAAGGCAAACCAAAGGTATAGAAAACCGTTACAAAGTTTGGCTTCCAAATTTCCAACTAGTTTTCCTTGTTTTCACGAGCCACGAATTATTATGCATATGCAAAGTTCTTTTACCTTTTTTGAACCAAAGTTATTTTACAAAATAACGCTAAAAAGGTTAAAATACTAAACTTTACCAATTATAATTGTTTTCACCAAAGTAAAGGATGTGCTACCTTTTGTTTTAAAATAATAATTCATTTTGGAATATTGTAAATGTGTTGAACCTGCACATAATATATCTAGATAACCGATAATACACACATTTGTAGAGAGAATTGGAGAAAGAAGAAGAAGGAGAGAAAGAATGAAAGAGTTCTCATTAACCGTTATGAAGAATGAATAATTTACACATGATATACTCTGTATAACTCAATCAGTGCGCACTGGAGGAGAAACGATGCACCATAGTGGTGGTATAGAGTGATCTGGACACACACCATTAGTTACGGGAGTGAAATGCCACCTAGTCTAGTCTCTCGGGTAGTTACGGGAGTGAACTGCCACCTAGTTGAGTTAACTAGCCAACTAGTCTTCAGTTAACTGAGTGAACATAGAGTAGTGAGGAGTTAACTTAGGGAATCAAGGATAATGCACCAGTATGGTGATGATACCAAGGAAAGGTCTAATTAGTATGGTGATGATCCCAATGTTGCATGGTGACAAAACCAATGCAACATCTGAACTCAAATCAACTAGTCAAACTGAAGCGTCAACTAAAAGAGAATATTCTCCAGGTGGAATATTCTCCCCTAAAATATAGGATACTGGATAATGACTAATTATGACTAATAAAAAAGGAAAAACTTTAGGAAAAAGAAATCCTAGGTGTGTGTGAAGTAACTCCAACACCCCCCCTGAACATCACTATGGTGAAAATAAAGAATGGGTCCCGGCAATGAGGCCATGTTAGGTACCCAAATACAAAAGATCCAATGAAAATAAAGTGAGGAAAGAGGGAAAACCTCATCGGAAACCCCCCCCCTCCCTAAAGGTACAATGTATGTAAAAATAAGAACTACAATTTCTAGGCAAATATGTCCTTCACTCCAAGACGACTTCATAGAGAATGGAACTTCTGCTCAGTGAAGGTCTTCGTGAATATATCTATCATATATTCTTCTGAAGGACAGAACTATAAGTCGATGATCCTCTCGTGTACTAAGTACTAGATGTAGTGCACGTGGATATTGATGTGGTTCATGCTCTGCCTCTGAACTGGATCTTTGCAGAACTTCAAAGTGCTCTGGTTTTCACACCAGATGACGATCAACCAATGAAACTGAATGCCCAACTCAGTGACAAACTATTGTAGCCACATAGCCTGAATGGTTATATTAACTACCCCTTTGTACTCTTCCTCAGCTGAAGATAGAGTAATGGAAGATTGCTTCTTGCTCGACCAACAGATAGGCCCAGAACCAAGACTAAGTGAGTAACTAGATGTGGACTTGCGATCAGTGCTATCGCCAGCCCAGTTAGAATCAGTAAACCTAATGAGATCTAATGTAGATTCTGTTGCATAATGAATCCCAAAGGTGATGGTGCCTGGAACGTATCAAAGGATATGCTTTGTAGATTTCCAATGTAGCTCATGCGACTCTTGCATGAACCTAGAAACTACGCCAACTACATATGAGAGGTTTGTTCTGGAGTGTGTGAGATACAACAAGATCCCCACTAGTTGTATGTACAATTTTCTGTCAACCAGTGGAGTCTCCCCACCATCCTCAATTTTGACACCTGATAGGAAAGGAGTCGGAGCAGACTTACAGTCTGTCATGTGAAATCTCTCAAGGAGATCTCGTGCATACTTAGCCTGAGACACTTTGATGTCTGATGCATCCTGACTAATATCGAGTCCAAGGAATAACTGTAGCAGACCCATGCCCGTCATCAAAAAATTGTCATGTAGAATACTCTTGACTACAACAATCATTGAAGTCGAGCACCCATTGATCAGCAAATCATTGACATACATAACTAAAAGTAGAATTGAATCAACTATCTTGAGCATGTAGACATTTGGGTTTGATTTACAATGTACAAAGTTCTATGACAACAGGTAGTAGTCCATCTTGGCATACCATGCCCTGAGAGCCTGCTTGAGGCCATAAAGTGACTTCTTTAGTCGACAGACCAAAGATGAGTCTGCCATAAATCCCTTGGGATGCTCCATGTATATCTCCTCAGAGAGATCACAATGAATAAATGCATTCTTCACGTCCATTGGATGGACTTCCCATTCCTTGTCTTCTGTAATGGAAAGTGCCAAACATATGGAATCCATCTTCTCTATTGAAGCAAAGGTCTCATCATAGTCAATACCATGAACATGATGAAAGCCTTTGGTGACAAGAATAGCTTTGTATCTGTTGATATTTCCATCGGTTGTGCTCTTGGTCCTGTAGACCCATATGCATCTAAAAAGTTTCCTCCCATAAGGAAGGGGAACCAGATCCCAAGTCTGGTTCTTGAGGAGGTAGTTTTACTCCTCTTGCATGGCGGATTCCTGAAAGGCATTTCTAGTAGCTTTGCCATAAGACCGTGGATCTGAATATTGAACCAAGAAAAGATGCATGAAGGGCAATGGTTTAGTGGTAGTGAGTGCAAGAGGAGGATCCTCGAAATCATATCAATTCCTCCTAGTATCGGTTGGATCACCAACAAGATCCCCTGCATCTTGAAGAGTAGTATGTGCCCACTTGGGCCTCTGCTCTGGCTCTACAATTGCATATGGATGCTCTGACTCTGCATATGATTATACTGACTCTAAATCTGAATCATCTTATTCCTTTGAATTAGAACTCTCATCTGAAGAAGATTCAGGATGTGCATGCTCATAATCTTGTACAGGTGGAAGAGTGAAGGTGTTTGCATGTGGCTATTGAGGTACATGCAAGACACTTTCCTCAAACTGGACACTACACTCAATGATGAGTTGGTCTGAGGAAAGATCAATAATCCAATATCCCTTCACCCCATTGGGGTATCCAACAAAAATTCACTCAGTGCTCTGTGAACCAAGTGCCTTTCTCTTTTCAGAGGGAATCCTGGCCCATGCATGTGAACCAAAAATGCGAAAGTGGGTCACTTCCAGTTTGAGGCCACTCTAAGCCTCATAGGGGTTATTTTCCTTGAAAGATCTATGGGGAGATATTTTTTGGATGTATGTTTCACAATTAAGTGCTTTGTCCCATAGTCTCTGTGGTAGTGACTTTGCATGCAGCATTCAAGATGCCATCTCCTTTAAAGATCTGTTTTTTCACTCAACAACTCTGTTTTGCTGCGGAGTATAGGGAACTGTGTGCTGCAACTGAATCCCTACCTCATGGAAAATATTATGGATCTCATGATTTACATACTCTCCCCCGTTATCATTTCGAATGAAATTGATCATCTCTTGTGTCTCAACCAGGGCTTTGAAATCTTTGAGGTGTTGAAAGACCTCATATTTTTTCCTGAGAAAGTAGATCCAAGTAAAACGTGAGAAATCATCTACAAAAATGAGAAAAAACCTCACTTTGTTGACCGATGGATGCAGAAAAGGACCCATAAGGTCACTGTGGATCATATCTAAAGGTGTGGAGGATCTCTGATACTTTCCCTTCTCGAATTTCTCTTGAGGGTGTTTCCTAAGAACACATCCCTCACACACTCCCTTGGAGAAATGGATGTTTGGTAGACCATCAACCAATATTTTATTTCTAATATGTTGCATGTATCTGAAATTCAAATGTCCAAACCTTTCGTTCCATATCCTACTACTTTTATCAACATGAGTAAGCAGTAAAGCATAATCAGGTTCAATGAATTCAAAAAATATATACAATCTAGACTAATGATTTACCTCACCGGTAGCAACCCTGGAGTTGGTTTTCATGTTGTAGATGTCCACTAAATTTGGTGTGAATATGACTCTCTTTTCGGTGCCGGAATTCGTCATCTGATACACTGAGAGAGGGTTGACAGAAAGCTTGGGAAAGTGAAACACATTCTCGAAGGTTACGTTGGTGAGTTTAATCCTTCCTTTGCCAGTGACTTCAATAGAAGAGTTGTCCCCCATCCGAATAGGAGGAATTTTGCATGCATCCAAAGAATAATATATTTCTTTTGAGGCATACATGTGATGTGATGCTCCTAAATCAAGAATCCAAGCATCAAGAGAGGAGTTGATGGCAATCAAGGCATGGCTAGAATTGCCTTTCTTGGAATTCAGATATTTTGGCTTCTTATTCTTGGCACCCTCAGGGATGTGATCTCCAAGGTTGTTTTGATGAATTATTTGAGACATCAGATCTATTCTTTTTGCATGCATGTGGATTCCAAATGGAATTCCATGTGACAGTACGTGCATTTATTTCCTTTTCTTCCCTTTTCTCCTTTGGATCTAGAGGCATCGGTGAAGGGTTTTGTGTACCCTTCCTTCTTCGGATGTGCATGATATTTCCGATTATATTTATCTTTATATTTCTTATATTTGTGGCTTCCATCATGAACAGTGAGTGCATGCACCCTTGGGCCTTTGATTGTGTCCATGTTGATGAGCTTGGTTTTCTCTTCTGTCACGGATTCGATAAAGTCCTCAAGAGAAGGCATCTTCCAGGTGGCTCTAGAGGTGAATATGACAGTATGGAATGTGGATACAAATACATAGAATTTAGGACCAATATTGGAGAGAATGGTGAGAAAAAATGGTTTCTCCTTCATCGTTTTATCAACCCCGCAAGCTTTGAGTTACGACAGTAAATCCTTAAATTTTGTAAAGAAATATTGAATATTGTCGAAGATTTTTGGATCCAATGTGAGAAGCTCCACCTCCAACATGTGTCCCCTCATCTCATCCTTTTTTCCAAATATCTCTTCCAAGATTTTCCAGGCTTTGGAGTCTTACAGGAAGATATGTGAAAACGGAGAACAGGAGAAATAAGACTGCAAATTGTTCCGAATGCCTCATCCATGCAATTTAAGTACTTGGATTTTTCTATGGATGATGTCGGTTCTGTATCTGTATTCAAGGTTAACCTGTACAACCCTCTGTTTCAGATATGAATGGATATTTTCTACTTCCATGCAAAATAGTTGTAAGGTGTAAGAATGAATTCTTTTTGGAAATCCATATTTCCGTTGTCTTCAATCTTTTGTACCTGTAAACAATTTTGGTGTATATTTTTCTTAGCAGTCCGTCAGCTCTGATACCATGTAAATGTGTTGAACCTGCACATAATATATCTAGCTAAAAAATAATTCACACATTTGCAGAGATAATTCAAGAAAGAATAAGAAGGAGAGAAAGAATGAAATAATTCTCGTTAACCATTATGAATAATGAAAAATTTATACATTATATACTTTTGTATAAATCAATGAGTGCACACTGGAGAAGAACCAATGTTCCATAGTGGTGGTCTAGAGTGATCTGGACACACAACAACAACTACGGGAGTGAAATACCACCTAGTCGAGTCTCTCAGGCTGTTACGGGAGTGAACTGCCAACTAGTTGAGCTAACTAGTCAACTAGTCTTTAGTTAACTGAATGAACAAAGAGTAGTGAGGCGTTAACTTAGGGAATCAAGGATAATGCACCAGTATAGTGATGATACCAAGGCAAAGTTGAATTATCATGTTGATGATCCCAATGTTGCATGGTGACAAAACCAATGCAGCATCTGAGCTCAACTCAACTAGTCAAACTGAAGTGTCAATTGAAAGAGAATATTCTCCAAGTGGAATATTCTGCCCTAAAATATAGGAGACTAGATAATGACTAATTATGACTAATAAACAAGGAA
Organism: Picea mariana; assembly: GCA_032191745.1. NCBI lineage: Eukaryota > Viridiplantae > Streptophyta > Pinopsida > Pinales > Pinaceae > Picea > Picea mariana. Next base: position 217,615 of record JASDQU010013319.1, read on the forward strand.
AAAACTTAGGAAAAAGAAATCCTAGGTGTGTGTGAAGTAATTCCAACAAATCTATGACATAAGCCTCCACTCAAACTTGTGTTTTAAAACATTAAATAATGGTGTTGGCTAAACATTTTACCTTTTGGGTTTTTTGGTCGGAATTCGACGATGTAAATTTGGACAAAATCATTATTTTTTGTTGTTTAAATTTCATTTTTGAATGCATAAATGAATTTAAAATGCTGAAAAGCCCCTGGGGCACTTGGATTATACAAACTTAGCCACTCAAATATGCAGATCCAACCATTCATCATCGGATTTCGGGAAAAATCAAATGGAAAAAATTGTCAGAACACAACCAAAAGGTAGAATGTTTAGACTATTTCTTAAATAATGAGTAAGGTACATTACCAAATCTTGAGGAGATAATGACAGAATGTGTCCAGCCTTTTGTATGACGTGTTTGAAGTGACAACCATAAGGAGAAACATATGGAATCTTATGGGGGCAGATCTCTTGATATAATTGTTGTAGCAGACTATAAAAAGCATAGATATGTGGTCACCTGCTCCTTAAAAAAATATCTGCTGAGGTGGAACTTAAAGATTGCAATGTGTGGTGTTTACCCAGATCCAAATAAAATAATCGAATTATGATCTAAAAACAAGGATTGAGATGGACCGATCTTGATCTCTATTATCGTGATAACACCAGAGCATGAGAAAATACCAAATCGATCACCAGATCAAGGGTCTATTCTTATATGCAAACACAAGAAATGCGTAGGGGTTTATTTGCAAATTGAAAACATATAAATGCAGATCTGATGACTGTTTTTAAAGGTCACCGACACAGTTGCGAAGTAATGTCTAGAACTTATCACTATAGGTACCAGATCATTGTATTTAATTTGGGAAAATGTGTTGCATGATTCCTCCATACTTATCCATCACTCTTCATAATTTTGTTTGAAGGTGTGTGGGCACCAATTGACTTCATGTGGGCTGTAACGTTCTCCAATCATCACTCCAACAAAGATCTTCAATCTGGTAGATTGTGGCACTCATCAATCTACAAGTTCATCCTCTGATCTTGAGAATCTAATACCAACTTGATCCGAAAACGTTTTAGAAAAACTTCTACCGTTATTAGCCAATTTTGGATACTTCATCAATTTCTTAAATTCTCATCATTAATATGAAATTTGGCAAGATTAATCCATACTCAACACTTTAAGCTGAAGATTGTGAAAATTGAGAAGAATAAAACACATAATACAATAGGGAAAATATAATTGATAATTGAGTTCACTAGACACGCTAGCTACGTCTTCGGGCTTGATCAATCATAGACACCCTGGCTACGTCTCTGGGCTCGATCAATCATTGAACCGCTTCATTATTTCTCCTTCAAAGATATGTTTTTCTTTACAAATGAAAGGATGAATGATCACAACATGTGGATCATTCTCACATCTTCAAAGACCTTCTCCTCTTCCCAAAATGACATAAGGCTCTCACATGAAGTGGCTCACTCTCCCATTAAGGGGTTGAAACAAACAGGATTTCCTTGCTTATTCTCTCAAACAAAATATTTTCCTATCCTATTCCCAATGAAAGGAATTTATAGCTATACATGGTTGAGAACTACCTCAGCATATCAAGGAGAAAATATATCTCTAGATCCACTAAATTAGGATCTAAGCACACATCAAGGGATAAGATGGGGGAAAATCTCAAACATCCCCATGAATATCTCCACTCTCCTGAATATCTCAAGTCTCCATGAAACTAGGAAGCTAGAATAATCCATGTTAGTTCTCCATTATTTTTCTGATAAGATGGGGGAAAATATCAAACATCCCCATGAATATCTCCACTCTCCATGAATATCTCAAGTCTCCATGATACTAGTAAACTAGAAGACTACATATTATTTCTCCATTACGTTTCCTGTTACATTTGAGAGGAAAAATACAAGACATATAGTCCTCAAATATTTAATAATCATTTGATTTGATTTTATCCTTTATGTCCCTTTACTTCAATAGGTCATATCTTTTGCATATGAAATCCATTCAAACCCATTCAAGTTGAGTCATAAATCTCCCTATGAGCTCTTTTTTGTGTGGACATATTCAACAATGATGAAGACCTTCTACATTTGTCAACTATGGATATCCTCCTGGATCAATTAGTCAAATGAGGGTTAAATTTTGGTAATGAAGTTTCTTCGACACTTCGACTTCAACCAGACTAATCTCCTCAAATCAAAGATGGGACTCTTAAAATTATCTATCACCTATCTCGCACTACTTGAGAGGTGGTTGTACCTCCGTGATTGGCTCTAGTCCTCATAATCGATGTGATCGACATGGTGATTTGACCATGATGAAAATAATATGTGAAAATCAAAACACAATTCAACTTAAGCCCAACCTAGAATTGGACTCAAATAGCACGCCCATAAAAAATATAGGACAACAACACGCAAACTAATGGCTTAGGGAGCCTTCCAAAAACCAACCCTTTGGGGAGAAGAAGTCCCCACAATATTGGCTAGTCAAGGTATGAGGAATAGTTACGATGAACTATGTGAAATAACCCTGATTGGTGCAAGTACCCTTTATTAAGGTGAGCACCCTCTAGGGGAACTAACATTGTTAATGAACATTGGACTAGGTACTATAGGCATATACCACTTGTAGTCACCTCTGTAGGCTACCTAGGAATGGTGACTAAGGCTACCGCCTCACAATCAATGACCAAGCAAACAGTTGTAGGTCTAACCACACGTAAGGGAAGGGTAACTAAGCCTGAATCTTCGAAGGCATTACCTCACACAGAGGCATGGAACCAACGAAACATGCATATACATAGTAATCAAAACAATACCACAAAAACCAAAACAAGCAGAGAGGGGTAATGTGAAAGTCAAGTTAATTAGACAAGCCTAGAGAAGTGGATGTTTGAGTCACCTCTTATTCTAGGATGTCTTCTGGGTCCACATTCTCCTCAATAACTATTGGTTTTGAAGGGATGTAAGGCTTGGGGTGTCCATCCTGAGTGTGTGGTCCTCCACCGCAAACCAAGACGAGTGAATTGGGCAGGCAGAGTCCTCAGCTCGAAACAAGAGACAAAGGATCTTCATATATGGGGAATTTGGGATTCCTTGGGCATGCACCGTGCTAAGGGATGTCTTTGTTAGAATATAGAATATGGTGTGCTTGTTTTACCATTGACGATACCCTCATCACCCAACCATAGGTTGAAGCCAGCCTCTAAGCGCCTTAACCTTGAATGAGAATTACTCCGGAAGCAAACCCTAGGCTAGATAGACAAACAAAGGGTAGTGCACCTTTCCCCAAGGATAGTGCATCACAAAGAGTTGATCAGATAGTCCAAACCCTAGCCAAGAGATAGTCCAAGATCATAT
>JASDQU010013319.1:241670-258802 GCA_032191745.1 Picea mariana
AAGGTATCATATAGGATATTCATTTTGGAGGCTCTATTAGAGCCTTCATTTATTATTGATAATATCGATCCCGAAAAAACTTCATTTAGGCCCTCAAAATGGCCAAAGAAATTAAAAACTATTAAAAATAGTAAATTACCAAAATTGCCAGAAAATTGTTTTGAGCTAGTTGGAAAAGGTGCATGGCCACTGATATCCACTTGGACCAATCCTCCCTCTTTAGGAAGCAATTGTCTCCATTTCATTGATTTCCTGGGGGAGAGGGAAAAGTGTTTGTTGAATCTGCATCTTGACAAGTTGCTTGCCTTGTTGGAGAAGTTATGCTGCTTAGCTTGTTGAAGGTTGTCACGAACCTGTGGATGGAAGGGTTGGACCTTTTTAACCAGTTTGGCTATATGAGATGCCTATGTGCAGAAGGAATCTTTACACTTTTCTGTAATATTTTCGACCTGCTTCTATTGGATAGATGGTTCTTGGGTTGAGGCTATAGTGGTTGCAGTATCCTTTGGTTCACCTTTTGAATAGATTGTGAAGAGGATGAATTTTGTAGTATGAGATACTACCTTGTGGCATTGGTTAGGTGGGAAAATAGTTGGAACTACCTATGGTATCCTATAGATATGACCCCCAGAGTAACAATGACACTATGGGGTTGAGACTCATAGATAACATGGTGCTTCCACATATATGGTTGGCCCAAAAGAACATCACAGACATCCAGGGGGGAAACATGACATAATACCTCATTCTTTAAGGGTTGGATGTCGTATGAAAATCAACAGTACTGGCTGACACGAAGATATCATCCATGGTGATGCCACCCAATGTTGTATGGTTGTGGGTGTGGTGTTGTCGACAATCCCAATTGTTTGACGAACTCTACTGAGATGAGGTTCTTTTGGCTTTCGCTATCAACAATAAAATGTAGCAGGGTCCCCTTCATCCACATATGTGAATGAAAAAGGTTTTCCCCCTCTTCAATATTTATGGGTTCTTCTAGTTGAATTGTTGCAGTCGTGACAATAGAAGTGGGGTCTGCGTTGATGATATGTCTTCTATCAATATTTTTTGAATCAGATTCTGAATCAGGGTTTGGCTCCTTGTCTTTGATCTCGGCCACCAATGATTATTTTGAGTGACATTCATCAGTGTTGTGCCAGGGGATTTTGTTGAAATCACACCATTTTTTGGTGTCCTTCTGCATCTTTTCGTGACCCTTCTTTTCTCATGGCTTGGACTGGTTTTCAGGAGATTGTTTGTTAGGTCCTTCTTTATCATACTTGGGTTGTTACGTATTTTCAAACCCAAACTCGCATTTGTTTTTGTGCTTAAATTTCTGCTTGATTTTAACAGCATATCGATAAGCAGCATCGAGTGATGATATGTCCAAAAAATCCATTTTAGTTTGGATGTATCTGTGTAGAGCCCCACAGTACTTTAGAACCAAATTTCGTTTGCAGTCTTTGATACCCATCTTGGTGTGCAAGGTATGGAAGGTATTGGTGAACTTCAAAACTTCTTGGTCCCAATTGTATGACACATTGGATGAATTTGTAGATGGCCTCACAAACTACCTCAATGATAGTTTTCTTAGTATTCAAGATTCATTGGATATCATGCAGAAGAGATTTATTATGGCATACATTAGGGATGAATATAATAAGGGAATATATGTTTGGTATGATCTAGAGGCCAATTGTGATGATTGGTATATGGATAGTTGTCATTTATGGGATGAAAACCACTTCCATATTTTATTTGATGACTCTACTCCACCTTCTGTAGAGAACATCACTGTCCCACATCAGGAACTAATTATAATTACCAATGTCCAGCCTGCATATTCTACAATGGTATTGTTTCTTCCATATTCAAGTTTGATCCTCTCCAACCATGTGGATGGATATTCTTATTTGTATCCAATTGATAGGTGTCACTATTGGGAGCATCATTTTCAGTTGGTTATTGGGTGTCGATATCTTCTGTGTGGGGTTCACATGAGAAATTGGACATGGGACCCTGGTTTACAATGGCAGTTGGACTACTTCTGCATGGTGGCTTCCATTTCTCAATGAGACCCTGGTTCTCTAGTCTACTTCAACACTATGGTCCATAGTTATCTATGGGACCCTGGTATATGGTTTTAGATAAATCGTTAAGGAAAACACTTTCATAAGGGGGATGGAATGTAAGGTAGCTAGAGAGGTAGTGGGGAGGACCATAGGAACCATAGTGATAATAGTGGAGGCAATTCAATGTAAGGTGGACTAGGTCCACTATATTATCAAATAAGGCCCACTATGGTAGTTAGATATAATAAATGGGTAATTAGATATAAAAAATATAAGAGGACTTCTTAGAAGGTTCTACTTCTAGAAGATTCCTCCTCTAGAATGTTCTTAGGTGATGGTAGCATTATATAAAGAGGTTCAAGCAATGTAATGGGACATTAAGAGATTTTTTGTATTTGGATCTAAAGCTCATTAGGAGTTTTCCCCCTCGAAGAGACAAGTGAACAAGAGAGGATCCCTTCCATAATATGATACATTGTATGGTGTTTCCCTACCTCAAGGATTTTTTCTATTTCTTGTGTTCAGTATTTGGTGAATGGTTTGGTGTTTATTATTGGTTTATTGCTAAAGTATATTTTCAGACTATTTAGGATCTTAACATGTAGTGTGGTCCATCTCATGTATCGGTCCTCATAGTTGCCAATAGGGTAATATTGTTCCTTTACCGCATCCACACAAAAATCCCAAGTGGGCTCAACCCCATATATTCCAAACTCCTATGTGGAAATTTTCTCCTAGTAAGTTTCCCACCAATGTTTGACATGGGGGAGAGCCTTAAGGAGTGTGAAGGTGATATTTTCTCTGTCGGAGAAATTATGAACAAAGAAATAACCTTTTAGCAGATTTAACCAGTTTTCTAGGACATCTGCATCTATCTGTCCTTCAAATATGGGAATATCAAAATTAACTTGTACCTTGAAAGGTGAGGTGCCTCCAAAGTTTCCTCTTGATGAATACGTGCCTACTGCTATCAGCAGGCATTGAAGGATTTGGGAAACGTTCTCCATCATTTCGTCCCTCTGTCGCATGAGAGATTGCTACAACAACAGAGTGATAGAATCATTTGCTCTGTCATTTTTATTTTCTTCTGCCATGGAGGGCTTCTTAGACGTGTGAGAGTGATTTTATTCAAGAGAGACAAGATCGAGATCCAACTTTCTATACTCAGACCTCGTTGGCGACATGCAATAAAAAATGATCAAGAGAAGCCTTTTTTGATACCATTGATCTGGATTATTTTCGACACAAAATGAGAGAGAAGATATAATAAAGAAATGTACAGAGATATATCAGATGTCCAATAATATAACAAAAATGTATCATAGATGCAACCGTAAAAACAAAGATACAATAATATACAATTTTCTATTAATGAGTAAAAATGTACAAAGACTGTAAAAATACAGAGTGAAAGACTCGCTAGAATGGTGACAGCTTATCTCTAAGAAGAGATGTGTCTGCTACTCGCATTTGCAAAAATATGATTTTGCAATGAAGCTCCAAAGGAATTTTTATCATAAATAAAATCCAAAACTCTAACCCTGGAATATGAAAATCCAATAGTTTTGTTGACCCCGTTTTGGGTAGTTTTGTGTATCAACTTCCTAGGGGCGTAACTTTGGCATACAATCTTCGTTTGGGGCACACGATAGCTAGTTGGAAAGGTATCATCGAGGAGATTAATTTTGGGGGGGAAATTAGAGCCTTCAATATAATTGAGAAACTTGATCTCAAAAAAACTTCATTCATGTCCTCAAAATGGCCTCAGAAGTTAAATATTGCTAAAAATAGTAAATTACCAAAATTGCCAAAAAATTGTTTTGAGCTAGTTGGAAAAGGTGGTTGGCCATCGATATCCACCTCGATCAATAATATCTCATTAGGAAGGAATGGTATCCATTTCATTGAGTGCCTGGGGGAGACGAAAAAGTGTTTGCTAAATCTGCATCTTGATGAGCTACTTGCCTTGTTGGAGAAGTTTCGTTGCTTAGCTTGTTGAAGGTTGTAACGAACCTATGGCTAGAAGGGTTGAACCTTTTTAACTAGTTTGGCTACATGAGATGCTTGTGTGCAGAAGGAATCTTTACACTTTGTTGTAATATTTCTGACCTTCTTCTGTTGGATAGAAGGTGCTTTGGTCGAGGCTCTAGTGGTTGCAGTATCCTTTTGTTCACCTTTTGAACAGATTGTGAAGAAGCTAAATTTTGTAGTATGAGATAATACCTTGCGACATTTTTTAGGTGGGACAGTAGTTGGAACTACCTCTGGCATCCTATAGAGATGACACCCCAGAGTAACAATGACACTATAGGGTCGAGACTCATAGATAACATGGCACTTCCACATATATGGCTGGCCCAAGAGAACATCACATACATCGAGTAAGGAAACATCACATAATACCTCATTCTTGAAGGGATGGATGTCATATGACAATCGACACTGCTGGCTGACACAAATATAGCGTCCGTGGCAATGCCACCCAATTTTGTATGGTTACAGGTGTGGTGTTTTTGACAATCCCAAATGTTTGACGACCTCTACTGAGATGAGTTTCTTATGGCTTCTGCCATCAATAATAAAATACAGTGGGGTCCCCTTCACCCACATATGTGAATGAAAAATGTGCCCTCGCTCTTCAGGATCTGTGGGTTCTTCTGGTTGAATTGTTGTGATTGCGGCAATAACAGTGGGCTCTGCATCGATGATTTGTCTTCCATCAATATTTTCTGAATCAGATTATGAATTAGCTTTCAACTCCTTGTCTTTGATCTCAGAAACCAATGATTGTTTTGAGATAAATTCATTGATGTTGTGCCAGAGGATTTTATGGAAATCACACCATTTTCAGTGTCCTTTTTAGTCTTTCTGTGAACCTTCTTTTCCTGTGGCTTGGACTGGTTTTTAGGATACTATTTGTTAGGGTCGTCTTTATCATACTTTGGTTGTTGCAGATTTGTAGACCCGAAATCGCATTTGTTTTGGTGGCTAAATTTTTGCTCGATTTTAACAACATATCGATAAGTAGCATCGAGTGATGAGATGTCCAAAAAATCCATTTTAGTTTGAATGTATCTTTGTAGAGCCCCATGGTATTTTAGAACCAAATTTCATTTAGAATCTTTGATATCCAGCTTGGTGCGCAAGGTATGGAAGGTATTGGTGAAATCCAGAACTTCTTGGCCCCTCTTTTTCCGTAGTGTGGTCCATCTCATGTACTAGTCCTCATAGTTTCTAATAGGGTAATACTGTTCCTTTACCACATCCAAAAAAAATTCCCAAGTGGGCTCGACCCCATATATTCTAGACTCCTTTGTAGAAATTTGCTTCCAGTAAGTTTCCCACCAATGTTTGACATGGGGGAGAGTGTGAAGGTGATATTTTCCCTGTTATAGAACTTATGAACAAAGAAATAACCTTCTAGCAGATTTAACCATTTTTCTACGGCATATGCATCTATCTATCCTTCAAATATGGGAATATAAAAATTAACTTGTATCTTGAAAGGCAAGGTGACTCCAAAGTTTCCACTTGATGAATATGTTCCTGCTGCTATCGGAAGGAGTTGAAGGATGTGGGAAAATTTCTCCATCATTTCAACCCTCTGTCACTTGAGAGCTTGCTCTAGCAACATATTGATAGAAGCATCTGCTCTGTCGTTTTTATTTTCTTCTACTATGGAGGGTTTCTTGGACATGCTAGAGAAATTGTCTTCAATAGTGACAATCTTGAGACCCAACTTGCTATACCCGGACCTCGTCAGGGACATGCACTGAAAAATGATCAAGAGCAGCCTGCTCTGATACCACTGATCGGGACTATTTTCTGCACAAAATGAGAGTGGAGATATAATAAAGAAATGTAGAGAGATATCTTGGATGTCTAATAATATAAAAAAAATGTATCGAAGATGAAACCATAAACACAAAGATACAGTGATACACAATTTTCTATTAATGAGTGAAAATGTACAAAGAGTGTAAAAATACAGAGTGAAAGACTCGCTAGAATGGTGGAAGCTTATCTCTTAGAAGAGATGTGTCTGCTACTCGCATTCACAAGAAGATGATTTTAAAATGAGTCTCCAAAGGCCTTTTTATCATAAATAAAATCCAAAACCCTAACCCTGGAAGATGAAAAGACAATAGTTTTGTTGACCTCGTTTTGGGTAGTTTGGTGTATCAACTTCCTGGGGGCGTAACTTTGGCATATGATCTCTATTTGGGGCGCACGATAGCTCGTTGGAAAGGTATATTCGAGGAGATCAATTTTGGGGGCTCAATAAGAGTATTTGAATATCATTGAGAATATTGATCCCAAAAAACCTTCATTTAGGCCCTCAAAATGGCCCCGGAAGTTAAAAATTGCTAAAAATAGTAAATTACCAAAATTGAAAGAAAATTGTTTTGAGCCTGTTGGAAAAGGTGGGTACCCACCAATATCCACCTAGATCACACCCGATGTTGATCATGGAGATACTTTTACTTGGCATTGGAATTCTGTAGTATATCCTGAACCTGTTGGAGGATGTATTGGATCTGCTCAATGAACCGGGTGGCTTTGTTAGCTTCAGCTGGAGCAGGAGATGAGTCGGTCGAGGTGACCGCAAGGGGTAGTGAAACATATATGGGACCCAATGGTTGGAATCCCAACCCCACCTGAAAGGGGCTGTGGTTAGTTGAGCTATGTAGGGCTCGGTTGTAGCTATGTTGAACATAGGGAAGACTCTCATCCCATGTGTGAGGGTGCTTGGAATTGTACATGCACAAGATACGCACGATCATTCGATTTACAACCTAGGTTTGACCATCTATATGGGGATGGAAGGCCATGGATTTGGTGAGCTTGGTGTACAACAACGACTAGAGGCTTGATCAGAATGTGTTGAGAAACCAATTGTCTTGATCTAAGACAATGGTTTGTGGGATTCCAAAATTTACCCAGACTCGTTCAAAGAAGAACTTGGCAGTGGCCTCTACTGTGATGCTCTTCTTGCAAGCAGCCATAATCAACATCTTGGAAAATAAATCAACAACCACAAAAAAATAGTCATTTCCCCTCTTGGTGGACAAGAGGCCTAACATGTAGTCCATTGAGATGGATTCCCATGGCCTATCAGGAGTAGAAAGAGGGGTGTACATGAAATGATTCTTAGTAGTCGGTTTGTAAATAACACAAGTAGTGTAGGACCTGATATAATTTTTGACATCATGTTGAATTTTCAACCAGTAGAAATGTTTCTATATCATTTCCACTGTATTTTCGATGACGAAGTGTCCTGCCACCCGACTATATTGGGTTTCCTAGATCAGCTTCACTTGCTCACTTGATGGAACGTAGATATGACCCAAATGACACAAAAGCCCATCCTGAATATGGAAATTAGCGACAACTACGTTTTCACCCAACATTTGGTAGGTGGTGTCAAATTCCAGGTTGGTCTCATAGAGTTGGGGCATCTAGAGGTCTCGTGGCTGCAAGAGTCTAGCACTGTGGTGAGTGTCACAACTGGCGGTCTATTGAGGAAATCAATGAATCAGTTGGTACTTCATGTTTTATACTTGATGTTGAGGTGGAAATGTTGCAAGTATGTGGAACACTTCTGATGGAAGTCATTCTACAATTTTCCTTGTGTCTGCATGAACTGCAGTGGCTTATGATCAGTTTGGATGATTGTTTCTTTCCCAAGAATGTATTGTCTCCACTAGTGGAAGGCTTGCACAATATATCACATTTCGTTGTCGTAAGGTACTTACGAACAACATATGATAGTGTCTCACTATGATAGGCCATGGGGTGGCCGTGCTGAGTGAGAATGACACCCACAACATAGTCTGAAGCATATGTCTTTATCTCAAAGGGTTGTTGCAGGTCTGGTAATCAAAGTATCAGGGTTGAGCATAAGCGATTCTTCAAATAATAGAATGCTTATTGTTAGGAATGGCCCCACACAAATTTTACCTTACCACCACCCCTACTTACTTGGTTGAGGGCCGATGCAATATGGGATAATCCCAACATGAACCTGTGGTAGAAATTGGCAAGGTCCAAGAAGCTTTGAAGCTCATTGAGTGTGGTTGGGGCTAGCCAGTCATGGATGAATTGGATATTGGCTGGATCCACATGTAATCCATGTTAGTCAATGATGTAACCCAAGTAATGGACCCTCTCCATGCTAAAGGAGATTTTTTCCAAGTTGTTGTATATCTTCTATTGTCGTAGGGTGTGCATAACCTGTTGAATGTGTTGCAATTATTTCGCCCAAGTCTTGTTTTATATGAGGATGTCATCCAAATACACCACTACAAAAGTATTGGTGAATGGTCATAGGATATCATCCATCATCCTCATGAAAGTGGTTGGAGAATTTTTCAAACCAAAGGGCATGACCAACCATTCAAAAAGACCTTCCTTTGACTTGAAGTCCGTCTTCCATACATCTGTCTGTTCTATCGGGACTTGGTGGTAGCCAGAATTTAGATCAATCTTACTGAAGTATTTGGACCCCATGAGCTAATCATGGAGTTCGTCTATTTGGGGAATCTTTGATACCCATATTGGTGCGCAAGGTATGGAAGATATTTGTGAACTCAGGCACTACTTGGTTTCTTTTGTGCCGCAGTGTGGTCCATTTTGTGTACAGGTCATCATAACTTCCAACAAGGTAGTATTGTTCCTTAATAGAATCCCTAAAGGACTCCCAAGTGACCAAAACTATAAATAATGAGGGTTCCTCTGTTTCCTTTTTCTCATAGAAAGTTTACCACCAATCTTTGACATGGGGACCGACTTTGAGGAGTGCAAAAGTAATATTTTCTTTATTCGAGAAGTTATGGACATAGAAATACCCTTCTAGTAGATTCAACCATTTGTTTGCAACATATGCATCTATATGACCTTCAAATATAGGAATATCAAAGTTGATTTGTACCATGAATGGGGTGGCGCCTTCGTTTGAGGAAGATGTGTCACTTATTGGTAGTCACCAAAGGATTTGCGCAAAATTATCCATCATCTCGTTCCTTTGTTTCATGAGGGCTTCCTCGAGAAACATTTTGATAGCATCTTCTATCTGATTGTATTTATTTTCTACCGCCATGAGAGGTCTCTTGTGCATGCGATATATTTTATCCTCAATAAAAACAAGCTCGAAACCCAATTCTTTGTACCCTGACCTCGTTGGGGACATGCAGTAAGAACAATAAAGAGCAGACTGCTATGATACCCCTGATCCAGATTTTATGAGAAAAAAAAAATGAACATAGATTATTATTAAAAGATGCTTAACATAGAATAACAAATATACATTAAAACTAGTTTACATTCAATAAGGAAATAAGCTGAAACTGTAAAATGCAGCGGAAAACAAGCTTGCTAGAATGGTGGCGGCTTATCTATGAGAAGAGATGTGACGATTGCACTCATTTGTAAGAAGATGAGTACAATGAGGCTCTGAAGGATTTTTTACAATAAACAAGAATTCTAAAAAACCTAGACATCCAAAAACCTCACCCTAGGAGATGAAGTGCCAAAATTCATGTGGGCCTCGTTGGGGTAAGTTAGTACATCAACTTCTCGGGGTCATAACTATTGCATACAATATTTATTTTAGGCGTGTGATATCTCGTTGGAAAGGTCTATTTGAGGAATACAAATGTTGTCGTCAAAATGTGACTTCGTCTACAATATAATTATGGAAATCCCTAAAAACGTTGTTTAGGGCCTCAAAACAGCCTCGAAAGTCAAGAACCCAAAAACTAGGAAAAAAATGCCAAACTGGAAAACTACCAAATGAGCCAGTTAGAATAGGTGGGAGGCCACCAACGTCCATCTGGATCATTATTATACTTGGTATGAAAAAGGGTTAAACTTACACCAAATAGACGTCCTTTCAAATCCATTTAACGAGTGTGAAAGAGACAAGTTCACTGAACAATCTTTTCACTTTTTTATAGAGTCAGAAAAGAGCTTAAGACTCAGTGGAATTCCCATAGGTATAGGTTAGAGTTATTATGAGTAAGAGTATTAGGTTCAAACACATAGTCATATTGAAACTATAAGGGGCTCCCAGTCCTATGGAATAATCTCTGCATGGGCACTAAAATAACACAAAGGTTCTAACTAAGGCGCCCATGTTTGGTAAGTCTCTACCACTCAATAATGACACTTCTAGTAGCAGTAAGAAGGTTATGTGTCACTAATAAATGTGTCCGTACCTAAGGCATATGAATCGCAGGCATAGGATAATGAAAAAATGAAAAATGGATTAACGTCCTATCATATATGTTGTTCAAAGAAAATACCTGCCAAAGTCATGAACATGTAATATTAATGTGAAGAAACTGCAAGAATCCCTGGATAAAAACCACCAAAACCAACTCCATCCACTGCATTATTAGTCCATTAGGTTGAAAAAAAATAGCAAAAACTATGTAAAGTGGGTAAAATTTTTCTAGAAATAGTAAAAATAACCAATTTTACATATCATTAGAGTTTTTTACCCACATAGTGCATTTTGGACCAATTTGTCCATGATATTCAAGTGTTGATTGTAGGAGCTACGAGCGATGGAATTGACAACTATCTAGACCAAATAAGTATTATTTTTCTCCTGTTCATTTCTAGTGGTTTAGAATTTCAAATTAGTCCCTATTTTTTGAGTTTTTTAAGGCGCAACTTAGGAATTAGGGTGTACGTGGGTTGTAGTTCATTAGGTAATGTAGATGGAGGAATGTACAGGGGAAAATAAAATACTTCCCATGTATATGCATCCCTACAAATTATTGTTAACAAAACAGCCCCCGTACAAGTCTGCAGCTTGGTCTTTTAAAAAATTTGACTCAAAAAATGGATTTGTTCTTGCAGGATGGTACTTGAATGGAGAGAAAGAGAGCATGAGGAAGTTGATGTTGCAATGGAAAGAGATCCAGGGTCCCAATTAGAATTAAAAATATGTGGTCTTTACAAGTTTTGGGTTCTCAAAGGAATGAGAGCTCAAGGGAGACTGCTCCAAATGCTGGTGAACTTTTGGGATCCGAATATAGAGGCCTTCGATATCGATGGGAAACCATTGAGAATTGAAGTCAAGGATATATATTTACTTACAGGATTGTCTCATTGAGGTGAGGTGGTGAAACTCAAAGCTCGGGGGCTGGGGGTGGCATGAACATAGAGAACTACATTGCCACTCATTGTGTTGTAGGCATAGAAAAGGTAAGGATCCAACTCCCCATTAGAGTGATCGACAACATGAGTTTGAAGATCGTCGCTATCATGATTACACAAATCATAGGGTTGGCCTCGTTGCACTAGGAATCAAGGCCAATGATTTTATACTCAATTTAGTGCTTACGACCCATGGTTTATTATTTTTGAACCTCACTATTGGCTAACATGAAGAGCCAGTTGATAGAATGAAAACAAGGTGGGAAGAGGAACTTTGGTTTTGCATCTATCTTATGTATTTTTTTCTTCAAGAAGGCTTCAGGATTACGCCCTAGAGTTGAAATCATTCTGCATAGACCATGTAATCCATCCATGTCACGGTGGACTGAGGTGATGAGGCGGTTTGGAGGTGGTAGGGTGCCAACCCCCTACAACGATGAGTTATTCTTCTGGTGGCGTCCGCAGGTGATAGACCTGGATGACTACCCTTATTCAGGGATCAACTACAGAGGAGTTTCATTGAATAGCAACAATTCCTGGACGACTACCTTTATGCAGGGATCGACTACACTAGTATACAAAGAATCGCACCCAAGCTTGAGGGCTCAAGCATAATATTTTTAAAGGTAGAGTCCATTTCTTGGCTCAACCAACATATTCCCTTAATAATATTCTAACTCATACGATCCGTTTTACAAAACACATCACATGATATAACGACCATGCCACATGGGGTTAAACTTGTATTCCCCCAATGGTTCTTTGGCTTGGTCATATTAGAGGACCAGTTCACCCTCAGTGTATTGTCAAGGACAGATAGACCTATCATACTGAACCTTTAAACATTGTTTATTTTCTTTGATAGCCATAGAGGCATCTTGACACTACTCATCTAGGTTCTCTAGGTGTATGAGGCGTTCTTAAAGATCATAGGTGTCAGGAAGTATCTTAACTTCCAACTTGAGAGAATGGATTTCTCATTCAATAGAGAGAATTAACTCCACACCATGTACTAAATGAAAATGAAAAAAAAATGGTGGAAGTCTTAACTGAGGTTCGATATGCCCAAAGCGCAGGGTAAATCATTAGATGTCAGTTAGATTTTCTCTAGCTGATAGTTTTTTGCAAAATGATCTTAAGAGATTTATTTACAGCCTCTACTTGTCCATTTTCCTAGGGATAATAAGGGGAAGAATGATCATTCTTAAACCCCAGTTTTAATTCTAATTATTTCATCATTTCACTCTAAAAGTGACCACCATTATCGGTGATAATCTCCCTTGGGATTCTGAACTGGGCTATAATTTGATTGAACATAAAAAATGTTGTAGTATTACCATCATATTTAATAGTAGGTGTGGCCTCTACCCATTTAGTGAAGTAGTCCATGACCAATATAATATGTTGATTTCCCCTAGTCGAAGTTGGGTTACAGTCCATAAAATCCACCCCCTACTTATTGAAGGGACCGAATGTGATGACTGGGTGAAGAGGGGTTGGATGTGAGCACATTTTCCTAGCGAACACCTATAAGGGGTGACACTTCTTGACCGCTTCGATGCAATATTTAAAAATTGATGTCCAAAAATAACCATCTCGCAAAATGTTTTGGGATGTCGCAAGCCCAGATAGATGACCACCACAATCCATGTTGTGTCAATCATTAAGAATAGGCTCAACTTCCTTGTGAGTCAAGAAATGATGCAATATATTATCGATGCCTCAACAATACAAAGTGTCATCGATGATAAGGTAGTTTTTAGCTTGATTTCGTATATGTTGTTGGTCATCTCGTGACAGATGCTGAGAGAACTTAAAGGTTTGAAGATAGATCAAAATGTCTCCATACTAGGGGTCTGAAGATGAGATAAGGAAAATGTGTTCATCCAGAAAAAAATCAACATGGATAACGTCCTCATCTAGTCGAGGAAAGTCTAATATTAACTCTAAAAAAAATAGCGATTTCTTGGACTTCGTCGAAGCAAAGTTGAGATCAAACTCTTGCAAGATGAAAATCAAATTCTTGTATTTTCCCCCTATGACACGCTTGGTAAGGACGTATTGAAATGGATTGACATCCGCAACTACAGTAGTTTTGTAAAGCAATATATAATGTCGTAATATTTGGACTTCATGTACGACGACTAAGGCTAGCTTCTTGACGTGAGAGTATTTAATCTTGGGATTGATTAGATTTCCACTAAGATAGTAGATGTTACACATTATTTTTGTAATCCCTATGACTATTAATGATGTAAACCTATCTGTTTCCTTCAAAGGGGTCAGTGGCCTGAGTTCCTGAAGAAAGAAGGGAGAAGAACTTTTCCTGAGAAAAGAAGTTGCATTCTCCTGTGTAAAAACCCTATAAAAAGGAAGTTCACAGGCTACCTATGTATTAGGGTGCGAGAATGCTTGATTCTCATAGGCTGCCCACACTTAGGGTGTGAACTGTTCGCACGTTTCTCTATAAGCAGGGTGCGAGAATGCTTACACGTGGGAAAAACAAGCGTTTTCTCGAATCTTCTAGAAGGAGAAACTTCCATGGTGAGGTGGCATTCGAATGGTTTGGATCTTACTCACTTTCATGATTTGGTGGGATCATCCTAACCTCCTCACCTTACCCTCTTCATATTATAAAACGAGAGGAGCTCTCATGAAGAAAGTTAGCTTTGGATCTTTCAGGATTAGCTAAGTTGTTTTTCACTTGGGATTGTTAGCTTGGTTAGAGTGGCTTTACGATTTGCTTTGTCAAGATAGATTGTGAGTAGTATCAGATCTATGCTCTCAGAATTCTTGGAGTGGAAGTGTGTGGGGAACGAAGGACATTTGGAAGGGATCTTACGACATCAAGGCCATGACTGTAATATATCTTTCACATTTAATATGATACAGTAATATGATTCTTTCCTATAAAGCTTGTTGTGTTTTATTGTATGATTCCTTGATCACATACATAGGTTTATATTGAGTTTATGCTATTTCTATCACTTTGGTTGGTTGCGTCTTTTTGCAGGTTCATCATTGTATGAGCATTGGAACAGAGCTAGGATGGCGATGGCGAGAGGAAGCGACATTTAAATGGTATGTCACCTATCCCTCTTTAGTTAGTAAATTCAATATTTAAAACTTAAGGAAAGCGTCATTTTCTGTCCTGTTTTGTTCTAGACCTAGGTGGATCTAGGGAGATTAGTTAGTGTCCACACCTACCGATTTGTCCGATAACAAAATTGGTGACTCCACTGGGGAACAAATTGTTTCCTAGTTAGTCTAGTTTCCCTTGCTTTGATTGCTTGATTTATGGTTTCTGAGTTTGTGGGAGATCCATCCAGACTCTTTGGATCTGAAAGTTCACTCAAAATTTATGCCATTTTTCCAAATTTTGCTTGTTTACAGACCTTCTCGCACTGCAAACTTTAGTAGCTTGCGAGAATCATATGAGTTCGCACCCTAGTGTTCAGTCCAGTGTGAACCCCTCACAGTCAACCTGTGTCCATCCTGTGAGAATCCTTGATTCTCGCATTGTAATACACTACTAGCCTACGAACCCACTTGCAAAATTTTTGGTTTAAGTCTTTTTGATGCCCAGTTTTTCTTTGATCAGCTGGATTGAACTTTTGGAGCCTATATTGATCTATTTATAGTCTGCTTGACATTCTTTGAGTTGTTTTTAGCCATCTTTGCTTTGTTTGGTTTTGAAGGATTGGTCTCTTGTTTTGAGTGTCTTTCAATTACAAAGCGTGTGTTTTCTTTAGAATTGTTTAGGGAAAGATCAAATTTCTTCTGCACAGATCGCTTTAAAAGAAAAATTTTATTTTGGGTTAATTTCTTGCTTTATATTGGATTGGGGGCATCCTTGCATTTGAAGTAGCAGAATTGCATGATTCTTGGCATTTTTTGCATGATTCTTGGCCATGAATCGTGCTTTGGTGTCCAGTACTTTTTTCTCATTTCTTTAGAATCTTGATATTGATGAGTTTTAAAATTTTGGGACAACGTGCATACGGGAATGATAAATGTTTTCTCCTTCTCGTAGCATAACTTTCATTGAAATGAAAAGATTTCATCTTCATCTCTTTGCATAATTTCTGAGTCGGTCAAAACACCATATTGTCCACACCATTTTCCTCTTGAGTAACAACAGCCATAAGATAAAGTGCTTATAAAAATTGATTAGACATTTTTATATTTTCTGGTAGCAAACTTGCATTAGATTAGTCATAGGGCTTTGGAATAGGTGTGAAAGATAACTTTCCAAAGCTGTAAACAAACATAGTATCTTGTGATAGGGAGAGTTAAATCCACTTACTACATTTTATCTTGGGAATCCCTTCTGACACAAGGGTCAATCACGAGGTCGCATTGAGACTGGCAGAGTTACTCACCCTACTTTGTCGGTCTTGGTGTAGAGATTGCACATATTATGGGGGTCGCTTGAACGTATACCCACAATGATGAGTGGAAGCCTTTCAAGTTGATTTCGGGCTAGATACCTTGCCCTTGCATGTGGATCGGACTGTCGACTGTTCCCCCAGGCATCATTGTAGTAATTGGTAACCTTAGTGGCCTAACTCTTTAGGGTCTTTACACAAGGTGACTGTGGAGGGGCAAGTATTCACGGTACCTGGAATCGACGTTGGCCAAAATCACTCGGGCTCCTTGGAGGGTATACCCACGATTATGTGTGGGAGCTTGCACCAGGGTGTAAGTCCGTTAATAAGGTCATCAATGTAACTTTTCCACCCACTCTATCTTATCTCCTTCTTACTTTGCTCCCATGACATTGGATTTCATCACCAACTAGTGCGTTCATTGTGAGAAGGTTTTGTTTG
Organism: Picea mariana; assembly: GCA_032191745.1. Lineage (NCBI taxonomy): Eukaryota > Viridiplantae > Streptophyta > Pinopsida > Pinales > Pinaceae > Picea > Picea mariana. Next base: position 257,737 of record JASDQU010013319.1, read on the forward strand.
CTTGCTTGCTTACTAGATTTTTAGCGTGTGTTGTTTGTTTTCCTTAGAGGACTCTAGATTGGATATTTATTTAATGGCATCAATTCCCAGAATGACCAATGAAGGAACCCATGCTCCAGGGGAACCTTTCGTTTTTCCTTCTTATGGAAACATTGGTCCTCCTCACATCTCTACTTTAAGCCTTCCAGGTCTCACAATTGGATTACCGATATGGTTGTTTTCCACTCAGGTAATCCCGAATGCAGTAAGTGCTTCTGTCATAAGCACTTCCCCCCAAGAACATGAACCTCGTGTTGGTCCTTCACCTTCTTCTCTAGTAAGGTCTTCTTCACCTTCTTCACTTGCAAGGTTGCCTTCCATTTCATCTTCTTCGTCGAGTGAAAGTTTTGAAGCTAGTAACCTGATGAATAAGAAGAAGAAGAAAAGGAAGATTAAGAAGAAGAAAGATAAACAAGGATCAAAACCTCCAACCACTGTCAAACATGTTGGAAAACAACTAGTAACTGTTAATCATGTTGGGAGTGTTGATGATGTCAAGATCGCCCAAACAACTCGTAAGCCCAAGTACCCTTGTAGGATTTGTAAGGGTATCCATATTCTTAATGATTTCCCTGGTCTGTCCAAGGTTATAGAAGCATGGTCTACATCTCCTTTCCAGTCCATGTCATCATCCTCTGAACAACATGCTGACAACCCCCCATCAACCAGTCATGATACAGTTGGGAAGAAGAAAAGTAGAGTCAAGTTCTTGTGTATGTTATGAAAAGGGAGTCATCTAACTCATATTTTCCCTCATATGTAAGAAGCCTCGGAATTCCTGGAAGACATGACTGTTTCATAGCCTCAACTTCCAGCTGCTTATTGCAAGCTTACTCTTGACCCCCCTATAGTTGATGGAATGATCACTCTGATCCCTTCATCTAGAAATCTGGTTGATCATGTCGTCAATCTGGTCACATCCTTAGTTGAACCAGTTGACAAAGTGGTTGATCTGATACCATCCTTGGTCAATCCCTCTCTCCTCTCCAAGAGTGAAATTAAAGCGGTCAATCTGTTTCCACCTGTC
>JASDQU010013319.1:265429-276970 GCA_032191745.1 Picea mariana
TTCTAGGTCACTTAACCTATTTTCCTCATTTTAGGGTTAACCACTTTCCATAAATAGAAAGTTCTCCATTACTTTACCATTTAAATATTCCTTCTTGATTTTTTCACCTAACTTTAATATTTAAATAATTTTTCTTTGACTTTGTCATTTTACTTTATCATTTAAATAATCATTTCTTCTCTTCCACTTCACTTTATTATTTAAATAATGATTTCTTCTTTTCAAGCACTTTGACTTCTTCGACCTTTTGGGGCTTCAAGCCATCATATGGGGGTCTTCTAACTTCGTAAGGCCATAACTCTCAAAGCATGAGGATTTATGTGACATTCCACATACCACCGAAAGTGGTATCACAAGCACTATCCATATAGGATAGTTTCTTTAACAAATTCATTGATCTTCATCTCGTTATTCCATACTCAAGCATGGGTCCTCCAATCATACTTCAAGGATAACTCAACTGTAAATCATCTTCCCGTGAGGGCTTTCACCATAAGGGGACCACTTTGGAGTTCATCCATTTGTGCACCTTATCAACCATGATAAGACCATTATATCAATCCAACTATGCATCATATATCAAGCAAACCACATCGATCCATCTTCATCATGTATCAATGACAACTCATTGATCCATCTTCATCTATGCATCATATCAATGACAACTCATTGATTCATCTATCCATTCTCATCAAGGTCAATACATATTACATCAATACATCAATCAATCAATCAATCAATCACTTGACATCAATCAATCAAACCACAATCAAACCATTGGCATCAATGACAACATGATCCAACAGAGAAAACAAACACTTGGACTTAAAGGGAACCCTTTGAGACCCAATATTTATTGAGGAGAATGTGAAACATGAAAACAAACCAACAAAAATGTGTCTCAAACATTCACTTCTCTAAGCCTCTCTAATTAACTTCACTCTACTTGGTCTTACATATAAGATGTTTTAAGTTTTTTTAATTTCTAGATAGTCCAAGGATTTTTTACTACATTATACATGCAAATAAATAATACTTGATAGTTATAAGGGAAGTTATTGAACTTGAAAGATAATATGATGATACCATTTTTTGCACTCAATGTTGTGGTTTCTTTAATACTAATCTAGACTCTAACTTAGAAATATAAAACCTTTAAAGTTAATTTAAATAAATATTAAAATTATGTTACAAATCAAAATGTTATTATTTATAATTAATTTATATAATAAATTTTATATTATATATTATGGGCTTGAAACAATTGTAAAGCAGCTGACCTTTGGAGTTGAGATAAGAAGAAACTTNTTTTAAGTTTTTTTAATTTCTAGATAGTCCAGGGATTTTTTACTACATTATACATGCAAATACATAATACTTGGATAGTTATAAGGGAAGTTATTGAACTTGAAAGATAATATGATGATACCATTTTTTGCACTCAATGTTGTGGTTTCTTTAATACTAATCTAGACTCTAACTTAGAAATATAAAACCTTTAAAATTAATTTAAATAAATATTAAAATTATGTTACAAATCAAAATGTTATTATTTGATAAATAATTTATATAATAAATTTTATTTTATAATTAATTTATATAATAAATTTTATATTATATATTATGGGCTTGAAACAATTGTAAAGCAGCTGACTTTTGGAGTTGGGATAAGAAGAAACTTCTCTTTGAGACTCTTGTTACACATGTTATTCTTTATGGATGTGAAGTTTGTGGCTGTAGTATCTCTCATGAATCCTAGACAAAGATAGAGCAAACACAAAAAAAACATTATAACCTATAATCTCAAAATTAAAGGAAATACGTCATATCTCATCCTCCTCTTAGAAACAAGTCTCTCCCCCATTGAGAACATAGCTATGACTAGATACCTAATGTATAAGAACAAGTTAAACAACATGGAAGACAAGAGGCTTCCTAAAATTGCTTCAAAATCAAGTCATAACTACCATTGACTCAAACGAGGATGGCATAAAGATGCCTAGTCTTGGCTAAACTATTGGGGAGTCATAGAAGACAACATTTTGCAGAATAAAGATACTATTTAAAAAAACGTCAAATCAAAATTTAAGGAGAAAATGTGGTGTGATAAAGAGTTAGAGGAAAAAAGAAAATTAAGGTATTATAAGGATGTAATCAACCCTAATCTAGAAGATCAAAATTGTATTTCTGTTTTTCCAAGTGTAAAGAAAAAATAAGCATTGCTAAGATAAGAACAAATTCTCATGAGCTCCATAGTGAAATTGGGCATTGGTCAAATCCTAAAACGCCATGGGATGAAAGAGTGTGTCACCTTTGTGACACTAAGAAGTTGAAGATGAAAAACACTCTCTTAAATTGTCCAATCTATATCCATATTAGATTTTATTCTTCTCTTAATGTTTTTTTAGCACATAAACAAAATTCTAAAGAATCCCAAATAATCACTTATCCTCTTATAATCATCATCATCATTTTTCATTTTAAAAATATAAAATTAAAAAAAAATAACATTAAATTAAAAATTCTAAATAAGTTTTTAGTAATTCTTATATGTTATTACTCTTCACATTCATTTTTTAAGAAGTAATTAAAATAAAATTGAAACATAAAAATGGTTCAAACAATAATTAATTTATATGTCAGTCGATAACTTTATATAGCTTTTGAAAGTAGAAAATCATTGTTTTAGATTGTTTTTATTATACATCCATTATTTTTAATTGTTTATATTTAATTCAAAAAATATAGAGGTATTTATTTAAACATAGGAAGAATGTTTGGGAAAAATAAATATAAAGGAGGATGGAATTAACCTTGAACCAAGAGAAAGAGTATGTGAATGTATTGTAAATACAAAGATAATTTATTGTAATAAAAGCATGAACTTAAAATACAAATAAGTAATAAAAATTCAAGATTTATTTATTGTAATAAAAGTCGATATTAAAATAAAAATAAGCTAATTATTTTTAAAAATACTTATCTATTTAATAATAGTAATGATAATTGTTAACATTTATTGGAATCATTTTAGATTATGAAACTTTAATAAAAAAAAATATAATTAATTGTTTAATTCACCTACACAGCAACAAACAACGCTTTGACCAAGAAGACACCTACACGATTTTTTTTTATTACTTCAAGTCTATATTGTCCAAAATCCACTATAATTGCAATTAATATCTTTCTATAGGAATTGCAATTTTATTGAATGTTATATGGATTTTTTTTTTTAATAAAATTTGATTTATTTTTTTTCCAAATGTTTTTGTACAGTAACATAATTCATTTATCTTTTTTCTGTTATCATAGCACCAATGTTCAAGGTTGAGGTCATATTCTCAACAAAAATTATAATAGTTTTCTATTTTTTTGTTTTTCAATATTAATATTACTACATTATATTTTTATTATATATATATATATATATATATATATATATATATATTTGTTTGTGGAATCATATCGGGTTTGAGTCACATTCGACCTAAATTACATCAATTTTTAATATAATTGGATTTTTTATTACTGTAGGTTTTGAATTAGTAACTTTAACATCATTGAACCCCTTAACAATACACTCTATTACCGACTATCCTACACCTACACCTACACTCTATTACTTTATATCTCAATCTCATATATATAACATTGAAAAGTTGTATCAAATTTCAATTACCAAAAATGGGTATTCACGTATGTATTACATTGAATAGTTATATCAAATTTCAATTACCAAAAAGCCAGTGTATTCCACTTGGAAGACTACGATTCATACACACAAACACACTCACTCACATACACACACACATATATATGGAAAATACAAAAAAATATGTTAATTTAAAAGAACTTTAAAATTCACTTGGATGGGGTGTCTCATAGGAGCACCACAATGCTCTCCAATTGTTAGTTGCATGCCCATGTTATAACTTCGTGCTCATAGTAGAAGCATAATTTGGCAAGGGAAGACATGAAGTACAAGAAGTGGGAGATGATGGAGTTAATGGAGAAAGAGGCTTCATCAAGCACCTATCTCCTTAGTTAGGAATGCCAAAGTGATTTCTCTAACAAGATGCCCCCTTACCTGGTTAATATTTGTATGCTTCTTAGTGTTTTATGCAGTCTAGCTCTTCTTTCTAGTGGGATTAGGCATCCACTTGAGGTTTTTGGTTATGTGGGTAGCCTAAATTCATCAAAGGAATATTTTTTTGATACCATGCTCTATCTTCAGTGAGTAGAAGTGGCGCATTCGTTTGGGGCCCTTGATTCCTCTATTTTTCCTATCCCTGTTCTAAGAGCTCAAGTAATGAATTACTCTTTTTTGTTAAGTCAGTCTTCATATATTGTGTCTAGACTATGGAGTTTAGTTCCATATGTTCATGCTTTGATCATTGTCCCTTCTGGATGGACTCTCTGTAGTTTAATTTCTCCTAAATTTGTCAACCATGGCCCTTCCCCTTTGAAGTGAATAATGGTGAAAAAGGTTACTGACAGTTAAACCCTAAACCAACCAAAAATAAAACATGTGGCAAGAGGAAACTCAATCCCTTTTCCAGACCCTACATGCATCAACACTATCTCATTGGGGACCAAAAGGAAGCCTGTAAGGATAAATACTTTTACTACTTCATGTTCACTCCAACAATTAAAAAAGAAGTGCAAAATATCGAGGTTGGAATCAACCGAAAGAGAAATAAGATGACCCAAGACCAAGTAGAAGGTTGGGTGGAAGACCTAGGATTCTTTAGAAGTTTTCTAGAAATAAGGACACCAAGCTCTTGAAAACAACAGAGCTTTCCTAGTTGACTGCATCTCTCGTTTCTTAAGTCATCAAGGATAGGGGATTCCAACAATAAGATATTCTACATAAAATGGAAATATTGGACAAGAAATTCGAGGCAATTTGTAAATATGTTTTTTTGGTAGGGTTTAAATCCTTTGTTACATCTGGAAAGCTATGGAGGATAGGAAAGAGAAAGCAGAAAGTTGGACTCAAAGGGAACCTGCCAGGCTGTTGGTGAACCTTTGGTTGGATGGTAGAATCATCCAACTTTCCCAATGACTTGTGACATCGTGACTATTCAACTGGGCGACAACGTCACATCGGTTTTCTTGTTTCAGACTATGCCTTACTCTTCTTCATTTTGTTTATTACTTAATAGTTATGTTTGTTTTTTATACTTAGAAAATTAAAAAACTAAAGAACATCCATACACGATAACAATGAAATGCAAGTAGGTGGTCAAACCGGCCTAATACCTGAATCTTAATACAAAAGTAGAAGTGTGTCGAGTCTAAAAATTGTGCCACACCAAAGACATAGTTACAAAGAGATTTTGCTCAAGCCTTTATGCAAGAACTTGTGTGAAACATACAATAGACTTAGTTTCATTGTCTTGCAACTTTCTTTGTCACCACAAGCATAAAGATAGTTGAATTCTTCACCTCCATGCTTCATCCCCGAAATGCTCCCTTCCCTTACCTTAGATGTGCAATCTACAATCCTCACACTTAGACGATTTTAGATCACTTGTTTTCTTCAAGTTGCTTTCCTTCCTCCCAATTGGTCTTCTCCAATGTGCATAAATACGCACCCATCCTAGGATATGGTATGTGCCCTTGTCTTAGAGTCGAGACATTATTTGGAAACTTATCTACTTTTCTCTTGGGCTGAATTTTGCGTAAGGGGCACACGTCCCTTGGGAGAGTTGTTCGACTCAACCAAGCACTCCCTTTTCCACCTCATCGTGATATAGGTGGATATTTGTGGCCACCCACCTTTTCCAACTCGCTCAAAACATTTTTCTGGCAATTTTGGAAATTTACTATTTTTAGCAGTTTTTAACTTCTGGGGCCATTTTGAGGGCCTAAATGAAGGTTTTTCAGGATCTCTCTTCTCAAATATATGTGAAGGCTTTGATTGATCCCCCTGAATGAATATCCTCGACTATACCTTTCCAATGAGCTATCATAATCCCCAAACAGAGATCGTATGCCAAAGTTACGCCCCTGGGAAGTTGATACACCAAACTACCCAAAACAGGGTCCACAAAACTGTTGGCTTTTCATCTTCTGGGGTTATGGTTTTGGATTTTATTTATGATAAAAATTCCTTTGGAGCCTCATTGTAAAATCATCTTCTTGCAAATGCGAGTAGCCATCACATCTCTTCTCAGAGATAAGCTACCACCATTCTAGCGAGTCTTTCACTCTATATTTTTACGGTCTTTGTACATTTTCGCTCATTAATAGAAAATTATGTATTACTATATCTCTGTGTTTATGGTTTCATCTCTGATACATTTTTTTTATATTATTGGATATCCACGATATCTCTGTACATTTATTTATTATATCTCTTCTCTCATTTCGTGCCGAAAATAATCCAGATCAAGTCGACTCGTCGCTTTCGTTGGGGGCCCAATTCATGCCCATGACCAATTGTTCAACCGCTTCGCTTGGCTAAGAATCCATCACATGTCTCCTTGGTCAGGTCCCCTTGGTGCGTTGGGTGCCCAAGTTGACCCAGCTCACCCAATATTAAGTTTTCCTTCCATCCAGTTGGACTGACATCTTACTTGTAGAAGCGTCCAAGCAATGCTCTTATGTAACTTGTCGTTTAAGTGGAGCACCCATCACTTCGCCTTGTAGAGAACCCACCTCATGTTCATGTTTTTTCAAGTCCACATATTTACTTCTACCATAATCATTCTTCGAGAGAAGTTTTCCCTCGACACGATGTGTGCCCAAGAAACCCCAACTTTCTCATATATGAAGATCCTTTGTCTCTTCATTCAAACCAAGCACTCTACCTTCCCAATTTTTGCATCTTGGTTTGCGGAGGAGTAGTGTACATTTGGGATTAATGCCCCAATCCTTACATTCTCCGCTAGTCCAAATATTTGTTGTCCCAACAACCCCAACATTTCTTCATTTCTTGTGATTACCAGCTACGTTCATCATGACCCCGGATTCTTCTCTACGTTTCACTGTTGCATTGTCACTCTTGTTGACTTTTCTATCAATGTGTATTGGATCCCCTTGTGTCTTATCTAATCAGGTATCTATTTTGATCATCACACTAATCCCACAAGAACTCAATTCAACACCAAAACCATATGTTTCTCTCCATAATTTTTCAATCATCGCATCATCATAAGTCATTGTAGTTCCTACCTCTGAGGCACTAGCAAGTCGACTCATTGTTGTCTTCGTGACAGCAAGCCAACGTTCTCTTTTTTTCAATGTGAGAGTGGAAGGGGGTGGCCCAACAAGCCACCACTTCCATTATTGTCTTGCTTCCCCAAAACCTTTGAAGTGTCACCATACTTCTCTTTCAAATGCATCAACAATGGGACATTGGAATCAATTCTCCCTTCGCTCTCCTCCACAAGGTGATCAAGTTCTAGATTGTAGGGTCATTCACCACCTACAAGTGTTTTTGTGATTGGTCCAACCTCCTTCTTGGAACGTATGCACCACGATTATTGTTCTTCCCCATCAAACACCCTTGTAGCGAATGATTCCCCTCTCTATTGCTCAAGTTCTAGCTTCTTTGTTTCCTCTATCACCACCGCCTCTTTCAACATGCTTTCTTCTAAAAATTCTGTGAAATTCTCCATGCCATGAAAGACATCAAAAAATATCTCTTCTATCTTGTTGACATGCCATTCTAATTCTTCCAACACTTATGGATTGTTTGATTTCTTCGTTTCAACCATCTCTTCACCTTGTCTGCCAATGTCCAATCAAGGGCATTGGTTGTCCACCAAATGCAAGGAAGATATATTCATCCCCATGCTCCCCTTACTATAGGCACCAAACATGGAGTTGGTCATGACATAATAGCCAAACAATCGATATGTAAAATGGGGATTTTCTTGTTTTTCTGCATGAACTCTTGACCCAAAACTACTTTGTAATCATCTTACGAAAAAATGGTGAAACTCCCTCTTTCGGTCCATTCCCCAAGCTTCATAGGAACATTATTGGTTGTTCTAACAATATTTTTTTCACCTGATTTAACCACCTTGAAAGACGTTTGTTCCTACTCAAAATTCCATCCAAGACTTTCCGCAACGTATTCTCTCATGAAGTTGTGAGTAACACCACTATCCACCATAGCCAAAGTCATTTCCACATTGATCTATGCTTGAACATAACTAAGTATTGTCAAGTTGGGGTCTTGAGAAAATTTTGGTTAAGCCTTCATAGCTACACCCAAAACCTACAACATATCCACGGATGGTTTGTCCACTTTCTCCAAAGCATTCATTTTTTTCTTCAACAGATATTTCTTGGCATAATGCTCCTTCACACAAGTCCAACAAGAACCCAACTTTTTCTCCTTTTGTGAATCTGTCTGCTTTGCATTATCTTCATTTCCTTTGGATCCTTTCATCTTACCCTTATCCTTCATCTTCTTGTTATGATTATCACGTTGGCCTTCATCTCTACTTGGACTTGCTTTGGCTTCACCCTTGGAGTTTAACAACTTGTCTACCATAGTGATCATTGTCACAAGGGTCTACACATTTTGGCGTCGCAACTCACTCTACACCCAAGTCTGCAAACCATTCATGAAGTGGAAAATCCTGTCTTCATCTAACATATATTTGATCTCCAACATCAGGCCAAACAAATCCTTGATATAGGCTTGGTTCTTTCTAGTTTTCTCAAGAGCCAATAGTTGGTTTCTAGCAACCCAAGCATGGTTTCTCGGACCAAACTGTGCCTTCAAGGTTGCCTTTTCTCTGCCCAGTTTTTGATCTTTTTGTTGATCCTCCCAGATTCCAAGTCTTCAACTTGGTTTCTCCACCAAAGTTTCATAGTCCCTATCAAGAACACAATGGGAACATTTACCTTGGATTCCTTTGGACATCCATTCATCTTCTCCAAGTACTACTCCATGCCCCAATAGAAATTTCCTAACAACTTAGCATTACGAGTCCCATCATACGACTTTGGTTTTTTCATATTGATTTGCATATGCACAATGGATGAGCTTGTCCTAGTGGTTGTAACTCGTTTAAGAAATGTGGTGGTGTCCTCTTTATCTTTCACTTTCTATTTAACCAAAGATAGAGCATCCTTTGTTTCCTTAAGTTCGTCTTGAATGTCATTAGTTAGAGTGCTAGAGAATAGATTCATTGTGTCTTCAATCTCCTCAACAGTTTTGTTGAACCTAAGCATGAGTTTTTCCATATCCATCTCCAATTGTGTGACCCTCTCACCATGAGAAAAAAATTCCTCCATCAGCTAATCCATCATTTTTTCTAAGGAAAGTAGTCAGTCCCTCACCTTGGGTGTCTTAGGCTCTCTCTCAGTGTTGTTTTCATTTTCATGTGAACCGATATTTCTTGAGCTTCTGAGAATCTTCACAATTCATGCAAACTATGGCAAGAATGGGATTCAAGACTTCCCCTAAGTTTTTTCGCCAAATCTTCACCAAAATATGCAAATTTGGTTTGCAAACTGACTCCCTCTGAGTCATCCCCTTAGCTTGTACAACCCTATGGTAACTCTCCTTAACTCCTTCAAATAGGTTTCCCTAGCCTTCTATCTTCATAGTTCACGATTAAAGTCCTACCAAGACACATCTCACTTCAGTCCTTGCCACAAACTTGAAAATTTTTCATTCCTTTCTCTTCACCACTGCTGTAAACATCTTCACCGAACCGTGCAAATGGAAAATCACTCAAAAACCACTTGTCATGACAACAATAGTCAAATCATCAATCAACTGGATCTACACATACTTCCTTGATGTACAATTCATTTGTATTCTTCGATACCACCTTTCATGGAAGTGACAGTGGCAAAGAGCTTACCAACTTCTCAACAAAACAAACCCAAAATGACCCTTTCTTGGATACCTAAGTTTTGAGCTCTGATACCACCTATCAGGCCATTGGAGAACCTTCGATTGGATGGAAGAATCATCCAACGTTCCCAATGACTTGAAGAACTACGACTATTCAACTTGGAAGCAAGGCCACACAAGTATAATTGGTCAAGAATACGCCTTACTCTTCTTCATTTCATTTATTACTTAATGATTATGTTTGTTTCTTATACTTAGATAATTCAACAAGTAAAAAACATCTATACATAGTAACAATGAAATGCAAATGGGCGTCCAAACCGACCTAATACTTGAATCTTAGTACAAAAATAGCAGTGTGTCGAGTCTAAAACTCGTGCCACAATGAAGATACAGTTGCAAAGATATTTTTCTCAAGCCTTTACACAAGAACCTATGTGAAACATACAATGGACTTTGTTGCATCATCTTGAAACTTTCTTCATCACTGGATGCATAAATCTATTTGAATTCTTCACCTTTATGCTTCATCCCTGAAATGATCCTTTCCCTTGCCTTAGATGTGCAACCTACAATCCTCACACTTAATTGATTTCAAATCACTAGTTTTCTTCAACTTTCTTGTCTTCCTCCCAAATGGTCTTCTCTACCATGCATAAATAGGAACCCATCCTAGGAGATGGTGTGTGCCCTTATCTTGGAGCCGATGCACCATTTGGAAACTTGTCCACTTTTCTCTTGGGCCACATTTTTTCTAATGGGCATGCATACCTTGAGAGAGTCAACCAACTCACCCAAGCGTGCTCTTTTCCACCTAGCCGACTCGTCACTTTTGTTGAACACCCAAGTCATTCCCATGACTAATCATTCAACTGCTTTGCTTGGCTAAGCATTCATTGCATGTCTCCTTGGCCAACTCCCCTTAACGCACCATGCACCTAAGATGATCGATCTCACCCAATCTTGATTTTTCCTTCCATTCAATTGACCTGCATCTTACTTGGAGAAGCACTCAACCGACACTCTTTGGTAACTTTTAATTTTGGTGGAGTGCCCATTGCATCGTCTGGTAGAGTGCCCACTTTTTTCCCACTTTTTTTCAAGTTCCAATTTTAACTTCTACCATAATCAACATAATCATCACATGGCCTTGAGCTCCTATAATGCAGATATGTGATGAGTGGGAATCAAAACCCCCTTGGCGCATGATGGTGACCGTCTATGTGTAAATATGGTCAAGTCTCAGATTAATGTAGCCACACGATCTCGCGATTACATTTCTTCACAGACTGTTCCAGGTCTAGAGTCTCCCCCTCCTATGGAAACACCTTTGTAGATAAAAACTCCATAGCCTCTTCCTCATATTTCGAAAGGAGTACTAAAACGCTCAGCTCACAACCCTAATGCTAGAGCTTCCCAGAACTATTTGATTGTTGAATATCTGGTTCAAACTCGTTGTGTGATGTCGTCTTTGGAGGTTCTCCAGATGTGTCCTTCACAAAGGAACGCCTTGATATTTTATTTAGGATCTCCAGACCCATGTGGCTATAAGGTTATCAAGTTTGACGTCACATATGTTTAACCTCGCTTGACTTACTGCAAGACACCAGATATATAAAATATGCAGAATAGAAACGAAATGCTAGAAATAACAGAATAACAGTATAATATCCAGCATAATCTTCACAATACACAGAAATGATATACGAAAT
>JASDQU010013319.1:289114-312327 GCA_032191745.1 Picea mariana
GTAGGTAATGCAAGCATGTATGCAACTGGCCCAATCCTTTCCAAGATCTCAAATGGCCCACAAATTCTAGCTGCCAACTTGGCACAACTTCCTAGCTTCAGGGAACTCCTGTTAGTTTTCACTTTCAGGAAAACATGATCACCCACTTTGAATTCTCTGTGGGTTTTGTTCTTATTATCATAACTTTTCTGCTTGTCCTGGGAAACTTTCAAATTTTATTTAATTTTTATCATTTGTTCCTCTATCTCCTTGAGACACTCTGGTCCAATTACTGCTCTATCAGCTGGATTATCCCAGCTCACTGGAGTATTACACTTTCTTCCATAAAGTGCTTCAAATTGGCTCATCTTCAATGATGCATGATACCCATTATTGTAGGCGAACTCTACCAAGTGCAGGTAGTCTTCCCATATTGATGGTTTGTCCATCACGTACATTCTCAGCATGTCCTCTATTACTCTGTTCACCCTCTTTGTCTGTCCATGAGACTCGGGATGATATGTTGTACTAAAATTCAGATTCATTCCAAATCCCTTGAACAGTCCTTTCCAGAAATTCGAGGTGAATTTCGGGTACCTATCAGACACAATCGTCTTAGGAATTCTATGCAAGTGTGCCACTTCTCTCAAGAAAATCTCGGCAACATATGCTGCCTTGTGAGTGGTTTTTAGTGGAATAAAATGGGCAAATTTTGTAATCTTTTCCACCACCACCATGATCGAATCATGCTGCTTGCTTGTTCTGGGCAATCCTATAATAAAATCCATCGTCACCACTTCCCACTTCCACTCAGGAATGGGTAAAGGCTGCAACAACCCTGCTGGGTGCCTATGCTCAGCCTTAACTTTCTGGCACTCCATACATCTGGTGATGTACTCAACGATCTCTCTCTTCATACCCAGCCAAAAATAATGGCTCTTGACTGCTGCCACAGTCTTATGATATCCTCGATGTCCAACATAAGTCACTTTATGCATTTCTTTTAGAATCACAAGTCTCAAATCCTATACATTGGGTACATACACTCTGTTTTTGTACAGAAGTATTCCATCAGCTCCCAAGGTGTAACTTTCCTCTTTTTGTGGTCCCTCACACTGCTGTAGCTTTGCTACCAAGTCTCTGTACTGCAAATTGGCACTTGCAGCTTCCAAAATTCTATCCTTAATATCCGTCCTGTACATGCTAATGGTTGTATCATGCAATTCATGCACCTTTCTGCTGAGTGCATCAACCACCTTGTTTTCCTTCCCTTTGATATGCTTCATATCAAAGTCATATTCGCATAGAAACTCCAACCACCTGCTTTGTCTAACATTTAAGGTTGGCTGCTCAAACAAATATTTCAGACTGTGGTGGTCTGTTCTCAATTCAAATCTTCTTCCCATGAGTTAATGTCTCCATTTCCTTAGAGTGTGGATGATTGCAACCAACTCCAAATCGTGAGTGGCATAATTCTTTTCATGCTCTTTCAATTTCCTGGACTCATAATAAATTACAAATCCATCTTGGCTGAGAACTCCTCCCAACGCTTCCTTACACACATCTGTGCACACCACGAAATCCATATTTGGATTTGCAATTTTTAGGATTGGAGCGCTGGTTAACAACTGCTTCAATCACTGGAAACTCTCTTCACACTCTTCAGTCCACTGAAACGTTTTCTCCTTCCTTTGCAAGGAAGTGATAGGGTGAGCTATCTTTGAGAACCCTGCGATAAACCTTCTATAATATCTCGCCAGACCCATTAAGGATCTAACTTCTATCACATTCCTTGGCGCTGACCATTCTTGGATGGCCTCAACTTTCTCAAGATCCACAATGATCCCTTCTTTTGAAATAATATGTCCCAAGCAATGGATCTATCTTTGATAAAATGAGCATTTGCTCAACTTGGCATACAGCTGGTGTTCTCTCAACACTTACAGCACCGTCCTCAGGTGTTGTTCATGATATTCCTCTGACTTGGAATACACCAAGATGTCATCCAGGAAGACTATGAAAAACTTGTCTAAATAGTTCTTGAATACACCATTCATCAAGCACATAAAAATAGCACGTGCGTTTGACAGTTCAAACGGCACCACTGTGAACTCATAATGACCATACCTTGTTCTAAAGGCAATCTTGCTGATATCCTCATCCTTTATTCTTACCTGGTGATATCCTGATCTGAGATCTATCTTCAAAAATATTTTCTCACCCTTCAACTGATCGAAAAGATCCTCGATCCTCGACATAGGATACTTGTTCTTGACAGTTACCTTGTTCAACTGTCGGAAATCAATGCACAACCTCAACGTCCCATCCTTCTTATTCATGAATAGGACTGGGGCACCCCAAGGTGACATGCTGGGGTGAATGTACCCCTTCTTCAGAAGCTCTTCGAGCTACAATTGCAACTCTTTCAGCTATGGCATACTCATTCTATAAGGAGCTTTCGACACCGGAGCTGCTCTAGGCATCAAATTTATAGAAAAATCGATGTCTCTCTTTGGAGGTAGTCCAGGTACTTCCTGGAATACATCCTCAAACTCAATAAGCACCTCATGATCTCCAATCTTTGAGACTTCATCTCTAGATGCTTCCTCCACTTCTTCAGCTGCATGGTTGAGATTTCTCTAACAGCCACAGCTCTGGGAATCCCTTGGACTGTTTTCCAATTTCCCTCCTCATCCAGGCATGTAAACCTCTTGTTATGATAGTCCAGGAGGGCATGGTAATGGTCCAACCAGTCCATCCCAATTAAGCAGTCATAAGAGCCTAAAGGTAGAACATTCAATTTAGCCTTCGTGTTCAATCCATTCATGTCTATCAAATAGGATTTAACCAATTCAGTGACCTTCCTCTTGGTTCCTGTAGCCAACTACACTAACCAAGACCTTTCATGTTTGCTTCTTGATAAATGAAAAATTTTCACCACCCTAAGATCTACATAACTATGGCTAGCCCTTGAATCAATTAAAATAATAAATGGTCGGTTGTTAATAATACCTTCCACTTCAATCATGTGCGATTGAAATTTAGCTTGCTTGTTATCCAGGGCTGCATAGATCCTTGGCATTCTACTGCCCATGTCCTCCATGGTTTCATCTTGCTGAATAGTATGGATAGTTCTTTCTTTGCCATTTTTATGGGGATAGTCTCTATACTTGTGGTTCCCTTTACAGCCCCAACACTGAATGGGCATCTGTCTCTTCCTTTGTTCCCCCACTTCAGCCATTCTCAGCTCTCTAAACGATGGTTTTCCCTGAAGACTATTTTTGAAAAAGGGAGGTTTGTTTCCCTTCTACCTCTGTTACTTCTTAAACTTCTTCTATTCATCCCAAGCCTTCCGAAAGGTAGGCTTTTCTCTTTGTTGTTCATATAAGAATTTATCCCTTCTTATTGTTTCTTCCATTGTCTTAGGATCATCATACTGAATCTTGTCACCAATGGAAGGTGGTAGTCCACTCAGATACCTCTGAATCTTGATAGCCTCATCTTTGATGAATGGAACATACTTCAGTAGTTCCAAGAAACTTCATTCATATTCATCAATGGTCATGCTGCCTAGCTTGAGTTTGAAGAACTCCTTCATCTTTCTTTCATAGTATCTTTTAGTCAGGTATTTATTCTTGAAATACCTCTTGAACTCCTTCCAAGTGATATCTTTCTCTCTGATGTGATGCACCTGCACAAACTAATCCCACCACATGGATGCTTTTCCCTTTAGTTGATACATCGCAGTTCTTCCTTCTGCATGAGGGGAATAATTCTGCAGTTGAAAATATTTCCTCATGCCTAGCAACCATGTTTCGACATCTTCCTCCTTCTTATGTTCTCCATCAAACATTGGAGGCTTGATCTTGTTCATCTCCCCTTTCAATTCATCCACTCCAGATCTTCTGTGTTTTCTTGTAGGGGACAGGCTTGAACTACTGTGCGCTTCCTTGCTGGAATGCTTTGGTGAGCGACGATGATGTCTACTACCAGTCCTCGATCTTTTTCTTCTCTCAGGGGTCCTGCAACTCTCTTTCTTGCTTGAGCCACTCCCCTTCTCCATTCTTTACAGGCTCTTCAACATTTTTAAGTTGAATTCACCCTGTTGATCCCTAACCCTCATGAGCTTTCGGCTATCAGCTCGGCAAGCCTGGGCATCTTTCTGCAATCTTTCAATGAGTTTCATCATATGTCCTTCCTTATCCAATTCTCTTCTATACCCATTGGAGTTTGATCCTTCGAATCCCAGGTTGACATACCTTCCTTCTCTTTCGCTCTCTGAAATGGAGGCAATCCGCACCTCTTCCATTTCTATACTCGACGTAGATTCACGGTTGTCTTGAAACTCGTTGAACTCTGCACACACAATGTGAAATCAAAAGAATTTTGTCAGGCCCTTAAACCTTCAAGAAAACTTACAATATTCATAAACCAACGTGAACAAGAAAAACATTTCGATTCCATTAAGTTTTCTGAGCTCTGTTCGGCTCTGCAAATTTTGGGACTTTGGAACTTTGGGGTCTCGGTCCATGAAGATCCAACAGTTAAATCCTCGGGGGTTCTTTTGTCTTCGAAAATTTCAGGACTTTGGAACTTCCGAGTTTCCGGGTGATAGCTCCCTCTTTCTCCCTACCCTCGTAACCAAAGGCACCTTTCGCAACTCGCCATCTCGCGAGTTCATGAGTCGAAGACCCTTGACTCCTCTTCCTCCAAATGTCGATACCTGAGATACGATACAGGTATGGCTCCCTCCTTGCTAGCGCCTGCTACATATAACCATAGGCTAGGGATAAGTGCTATCACCTCTTGCAACTCGCGACTTCGCGAGTTGGAGTGTTGAGCCCTCATGCTCCTCCTTTGTGAATCTTGAAATCCTGATTTACTTTACCCTTTGGGCCCACATAGCACAACTGTCTCCACATCCACAGTGGCGAATGGCACCCTTAGGAGGGTCCATGTCACCTTTAACGATGTCATCGGGTCCCACCACTCTTGCTTTTCTTTTTGATCCAATGGCACGTGGTACACACCCATGTGTGCATGTCCATACCAGGACAAATCCAACAGTTAGACTTCTTCTCAGATCTACGATGCAGATCTTTTCGGCGTTTTGGGGTTTCGGGCATCGGGAGTTCATGAATCCACACATATTGAACTTCCGTTTGCCAAAATTCTGAAATTACTGTCTACTCTTCCACTTGATCCGACAATCACTTACGATCTACGGTGTAGATCGTTTCGGGATTTCTCATATCACGATTTCTGCATTCCTATGCAACTCTCAAGGGTTTTTAAACCCTGCGCACGTTCTCTAGATCTGATGGTCATGAGGGTTCTCCTTTCCTCCCAAATAGATCCTATGGCTCCAACACTTCTGGTGTGAAGTTCTCTCTCTCCCTGTGGCCATATACCACACCGACTACATTTTTATAATACCACTATACCTCATGAGATTTGTAACACTAGCAAGTGACTCCTTGACACTCGGGAGCATTCAAAGGTCCAAAATTGGTCCTCCAGACACAATTTATCCTCAAACCCTTGGTCCAAAGACCACTCAACTGGCCCATCTAGACTTAGCATCGAAACCTTGGCTCTGATACCATACTGTAACACTCTTTCACCTTAAGATGTATCGCTCTGATACCATTCTATAACGCTCCCCCAACCATCATCCAACCCACTGGCCGGGCAGATGCTACTTTGCGGAACAACATCATTTTATGCTTAATTAATAACATGCATTTAAAATAGGTTAAACACATTTAAACTCAGAGTCAGCACAAAATTACTGCTGACATAAATAATCCATGGAATTAACATTAATTCATATACACAGTAGAATGCATGATAAATATAAATACACAAACATGCAAAAACATAATTAAAACATTGTCTGGTACTTATCTTTGAAACAGTGGTAATTCAACAAACCACATGTAGGCCTTCCACGAACCTCCCATCCTTAGACCACACTGTTCATCAAGCTCAGTAGTAGGTCACCCCCGAGCTGGGACTAAGCTCCACCCCAAGGTAAGGAATCCTAGGCTAGGCTGAGGTTATAGGAAAAACTGCAGAGAATGACTGGAGGGATTCTTCCCAGGATGCCATCTTACGCCCACTAATCTTGGACTCTCATTCCCCACATGCCTGTTCCACCCAAGAGTATACACCTTCACAATCACATTCCATCGGTGCTACATCTCCCTCTCTGGGTCTCGGCAACAGGCTAGATTAGCAAGTCTCAGATCCCAAAGCTGGTGCTGGACTTTCTCTGGGAGAAACCACTTCCCAACAAACTCTCTCACCTGGAGAGAGTTGTTCATAGGCCTAACAACCTACCTCTTCCAACAACAATCACCTCCCTCACCTGGAGAGAGATTACACATAGGTTAAGCATGAACTCACATTGGCCAGTAAGCCACGCGCAGTCCAGCACTGCATGGCCACAATAGCCAACTGGGAAAATAGACACAGGCTTCCCAAACAGGCTAAGAAATCATGAAATAGACTCACCCTTTGGTTCTTAGGGACATGTGACAAGCATTCCACATAGGGGATGAAAACAGAATCCACGGTTCAGAACAGAGGGTGTACTGGCTTTTTAGAAACAAAGAAAGGCTTTTCCTGAAAACAACACAGGCTTTTCCCACAGTTTCAGAATTGCACCAGGGTATTCTTGTAGAGTTCAGACGGGACTCATGTTTAGACGGTCGATGGTGGAATAGAGGAGGAACCCCTCATCACGGCTCATCTCAACTGTTTTATTTGCATGCACCTAGGTTGACACTTGTCACCCATGAAACTGCATGCGTTCCATTATCATGCATCCCCTTTGCACATGTTTTCTCCTTGCCAAGAACTTAGGATAAAAACATGTAATTCACATGTCTTTTGGATTGATATTAAAATATTATTCCCGAGGACTTAATCCCCTAGGATCAACACTTAGCCCCTCTTCCCACCTTCCAGCCCCTAATCCCTTGCCCATTCTATGGAAACTTAGTCCTCCATCACTCATTCATCGTGGTCGGTCTGCACGCGGTGGTGTTTATATTTTTATTAATGTTCTACATAGATACATGTACAAAATCATGCTCTTGGCCTTCAACACTTGGGATCTCTGGCCTAATAATCACATAAGCCTACCAGCTTATATAACTTGGCTCACCATCCTATACAACATAATTACAATTCATTTCATCAACATGATTTACATCAGGGATCAGCCTTGGGGACATTACAACCACTTAGCCACTTTAGCCCGTTTGCGTGCATATTAGCCATTTGACTTTTTGGTATGATCTTTGATTACTAGTTGGCCTTAGGATATCTTTTTATTTGTTGAGATTCATAAG
This sequence comes from Picea mariana, assembly GCA_032191745.1. NCBI lineage: Eukaryota > Viridiplantae > Streptophyta > Pinopsida > Pinales > Pinaceae > Picea > Picea mariana. Next base: position 296,452 of record JASDQU010013319.1, read on the forward strand.
TTGTCATGGAGTCAGACCAACGTCCTCCCAGGTCTCGTCAGTTGTTACAGTTACCACCAGTTTTCGAGCTATTGACTTCTAAAAGGCATAGAGTTATCGAGAGTGGTACACATACATCCACTTTTCAGACTTGTGATCCCACAAGGATGAGTACTGAGTCTAGTCTTTAGAACACTGGGAGTTCATCAAATCCCAATCCCACTATAGTTAATTTCACTCTTTCGACACCTGTAGCTTCTACAGTTGCAGTGTCAGAGGCCTACATTGGTACTATGGCTCGACCCGTAGTCAATGCTTCGTCTCTTGCCCCTACCCCTTTTGGGGGTTTTGGCCACTCACCGAGTTACAATGTTTAGACCATCCCCATGGCTACTAGTCCATTTTCTTATGGTATTCCAAGTTTCACTTCGCAGTTTTCGACTGCCATCCCAGTTGCTGGCCATAACGCTAGCCTTGGACCTGGGGGCACTACACCTCCTTACACTCATTTTTCGTTTGGTAGCTCTCATGTTCCCCAACCAAATCCTAATGTAGGAAGTGTCCCCTTCCTTAACCCCAGGTCTAATCCTTCTATGGCTGGATGGAACAACCAAGCTGGTGGACAATTTTTTCCCTATATCACTATCCCCTCAGCGTCGAATTCGACCAATACTTTTGGCATAATGAATCCACTTCAATCCTCCGGATTCCCACCCAGAGGAGATCAATCTTATGTTTTGGGCACCCCCAACCTAGATCTAATCCAGTTGGGGGAAGTTTTAACAACCCTCAGTTTGGAGCTAATCCAACTGGGGACAATTTTCATAACCCTTATTAGAACATTCCTACTAGAATGATGCCTAATCCATCTTTCACGAATCCTCCCAGATTTTTAAATCCAAACAAGGTTTTGGTCCTTACCAGAATCCTGGATTGAACACAAATCCTAATACTCAATGTTTTGCGAGAGGATGGGGTCAGGTGTCGCAACCCCGTATTCCCTTTCGGGCCACGCTTAATCTGCCATATTTGTCTAAAATAATGAATGAACTAGTGAGTCATGATCCCACATGGCCCCCTGTCCCCACTAAGCTTCCGTCAGACATTCCAAAGTTTGAGGGTAAGAATGGCAAGGACCCTGGTAATCACGTCACTACTTTTCACCTCTGGTGCTCATTGAATTCTTTGAATCATGATTCTATTATATTATGATTGTTTCAGCACACTCTTATCGAGATTGCATCACAATGGTATATTTAGCTACCTAGGGGGACATATGGGTCTTTTAAATAGTTAGTGCTAGCCTTTCTTAACCATTTTCAACTACTCGTTTGTTATGATGCTGGTCTTGAACTTTTGTCAACTTTACGCCAGGGTACCGACACTAATATTTCAGACCATATCCAAGAATGGCATAGGCGAAAATGGTTAGTTAAGACTCCCATATCCCCGGCCTTTATTTTAGAATGGTTTTTAAAGTCTTTGCACGCTTCTATTTCAAAGGACGTTGCTACTTCTGGGGTCTTTAGCAAGGAAGAGGCCATTTTTAGAGCCCAACAATTCGATTTGATCTATGCTCAGTCTGGGATGTTATACCACCTTCTTCTTGACACACCACAATCGACTCATGATCCTAAGCAGAGTCCTAGCCCCCATGTCGATGGCATTGTGGGGTTCACCAATGTAAATTTCAAAGACTTAACAACGTAGTCTGCTAGAGGACCAACTTCATCTGGATCCTCCAAACCCACCCAATCGGTGGATGTACATTCCGTGTAGTCGTCGCAAAACCCAAATGGTGACCAACAACCAGATGGGAATAAACAGAAAGGTCAAAATAATTGTAGAGGTGGGAAGAATAAACCTCAGGACAAGAATAATAATGGAAAATAGAACGATAATGTTGGAGATGGCAAGAAAGAAAAGCGTAAGGTTAAGTTTCCTTGTAAACTTTATACTGATGATCAACTCACACACTTATGCCCCAAACTTGTGGAGGCTACGAGGATTTTAAATCTTCCACCCACTGCGCTAATGAATCCTTTTCCTCACAACCAACACTTAGCCTTGAGTTCTTCAAACGCTAGAAATGCGCTTGGTGGGAGTCAAAACCCCCCACCACAAGATGGAAACCGTGTTTGTATCAATATGGTCGACAAAAAAATTGATATAGCCACTCGCTCTTGAGATTACGACTCTTCAAAAGCTAGTACCATCCTAGAAGCTCCTCCTCCACCCTCGGAGATGAATTTATAGATCGAGAAACCAGAGCCACTGCCTCATATTCTGAAAGGAGTATTCAAGTGCTCTACCCATGAGACTAATGCTAGAGATGCCCAAAACTACTCTATTGTTGAGGATCTGGGCTGAACACCTTTCACAATGTTTTCTTTGGAGGTACTCCAGACGTGTCCATCATAGAAGAATGCCTTACTCTCTGCCTTAGGATCTCTAGAACCTAGTGGTTTGAATATCATCAAGTTTGAAGTCACGGACGTGAATCCTCGCTTACCCTACCATGTGGCTTTCCAAATCCACGTGGATTATTCTAAATATACCATCAAACGAGCGGTCATTGATGAAGGTGCTGCCACTTGCGTGATGTCCTTAGCCTGTTGGAAAGCTATCAGTTCTCCAACCCTTTCAAATTCATTGACCATGTTGATCGCATTCGATGGTCATTCCTTCTGCCCTCATGGTATTCTCCCCGCCTTTCTAGTCCAGTTAGGTGGGAAGATGGTAGAGGTGGAAGTAGAGGTAGTTGATGCACCTCTCGATTATAACTTGTTACTAGGTCGCAATTGGACTTATGCTATGGTCACCGTCGTATCGTCTATTTTCTGCACGCTTTGTTTTCCTCATCAGGGGGATATTGTGATGATTGACCAATTATCCTTTGCGTACTCTATCCTGAATGGATCTGTTGGACCGTCGATCCCTGTGGTCAACAATTCTCAGCTGACAATCGAGAATATCAATGTCGAAATGTATTCTTTCCTTATGGGTAATTTCAACTTCTCGACACCGACTCACCACATTTACGCCATGTCTAGTATGACCACTTCAGTAGAGAAGTCCAGCCCTTTCCGCACTTCTTATTTTAGTGACCCTTGGACCCTACCTTCTCCAACTTTGTCAACTGAAGGTCAGTCACATGCTGGCATGGATATGCCACTATCGGCAACAAAGATTGCATATCAAGCTATCCTTGACTCTTCTGCCAATCCCGATCCTGTTCCCTCACAGACGGTCGAGGAGGATCCAGTTCTTAGGCCCGTGTGGGCCACTTCGTTATCTTGTTCACATGATTTCTTGGATTAGACTTTTCCTTAGGATGAAGCCATCCTTGAAGCCATGAATTTTTCCGAGAGACCTTGGGATGATATGCATCATCGATCTTATTTTCTCCCAAGTCTTGAAAGAATTGAGAAAGATGATTTTAGATCTACCCCGAGTGAGATAGTCGGTCACACCGTATTTCCACTTGATACACATGGAATTTACAGTGAAGGGAATATGGCGAGTATTTTTCCTACTGTCCAGATCGATATCTCTCATACCCCTAGCAAGATCGAAAATGTAAATATAGGTGCAGATTGTTCGCTAGAAGAGATTTTGATCTACACCAACCTCTTCAAAGAATTTAGAGACGTATTCTCTTCGTCATATGAAGAGATGCCAGGGATTGACCCCCATATTGTTGAACATGAGATTAGGACTTGCTTGGATGCTAAACCTGTTCGACAACGTCTTAGAGATGTTAATCCTAGGAAGGCCCCCACTATTAAGGCAGAGGTAGAGAAGCTACTTAATGCCGACTTTATCTACCCAGTTCCCTTGATCAAATGGGTATCCAACCCCTTTCCCGTGAATAAAAATCAAGGAACCATCTGCGTGTGTATGGAATTTCATGACTTGAACAAGGCCTATCGTAAAGATAACTTCCCCATGCCTTTCATTGATTAGATTCTCGATGAGTGTGCAGGAGGCGAAATATTTTCTTTTATGGACAGATTTTCAGGCTATAACCAAATCTAGATCAAACCCAAAGACCAACATAAGACGGCATTCATATGTCCTTGAGGCACGTTTGCATACCAAAAAATTCCTTTCAGCCTGAAAAATGCCAGAGAAACCTTCCAACGAGCCATGAATTTCTCTTTTCATGATCTCAAACACATAGTCGAAGCTTACCTCAATGAGCTTGCTGCTCACTCTCGTAAAAGAGTGGATCATGCTATTCACCTTCGAATGGTTTTTGAAATATGCCGCTACTATAGAATATGACTCAATCCTCATAAACGCATATTTTGCGTTAGATCTGGCCATCTCTTAGGATTATTAGTCTCCGAGATAGGGATCATGGTAGATCCACTTAAGGTTGAGGAAATTATTTAGTTGCCCCCCCCGCGCACGATTAGACATCTTCAAGGTTTACAGGGGAATGCTAAATTTTTGCATCAGTTTATTGTCAATTATGCCAATATCACGAAGGGTTTCATGCACCTATTGAAGAAAGACACCCCATTTATCTGGGATGAGCAAGCCCAACAATCTTTTGATGTTTTAAAGAAAGCCTTGGTATCAACCCCTCTGCTAAAATATCCAGATTACAGTAGAGATTACTTGTTGTATATCACCGCATCTAAAGAGACCATTGGTATGGTTCTAGTTCAGGAGGATGATGAGCTCTGTGAGCAGGTCATCTATTATTTCAGTCAAAATTTAGTCAGTCCTGAACGTAATTACTCGCACATTGAAAATATATCTTTGGATGCTGTCCTCGCAGTCCAACATTTACGACACTATATATTGCTTTGCAAAAATGCTGTGGTTGCCGATGTTAATCCATTTCAACGTCCTCACTAGATGTATCATAGGCAGAAAATAAAATAAATGGATTATCATCTTACAAGAATTTGATCTCAACTTTTCTTCGGCCAAGTCCAAGAAATCACTAGTTTTTGTAGAGTTAATATCTGATTTCCCACGATTATACGAAGATGTTATTCATGTCGATTCATTTGCAGATGAACACATTTTCCTCATCTCGTCGTCCGACCCCTGGTATGGAGATATTGTTTTATATCTTCAAATCTTGAAGTTCGCTTAGCATCTCTCGCGAGATGATTGACAACGTGTTAGATACCAAGCCAAAATGTATACAATCATCGACGACACTTTTTATCATCGAGGAATAGATAGTATCTTACGTCGTTGCTTAACTCACGAGGAATCTGAGTTAGTCCTTAATGATTGCCACAAAGGGGCTTGTGGTGGTTATCTATCCGGGCTTGTGACAACACAAAAAATATTGTGAGTTGGTTACTTCTGGCCCACCAGCTTTAAAGATTGTATTGAAGCGGTTAAGAAGTGTCACCCTTGCCAGGTGTTCACTCGAAAAATGTGCTTGCACCCAGCCCCTCTTCACCCAGTCATTACCATTGGTCCCTTCACCAAGTGGGGAGTATATTTCGTTGATTGGAACCCAACTTCGGATGGGGGGCATCAACACATTATCGTGAGTGTCAACTACTTCACCAAGTGGGTCGAAGCCATGCCTACCATGAAATTCGATGGGAAGACTACAACTTTTTTCGTATTCAACCAAATTATTGCCCAGTTCAGTATCTCGAGTGAGATTGCCACTGATCATGGCAGTCATTTTAAAAATGAAATGATGATAGAAATAGCATCTAAGCTAGGGTTTAAACATGATAAATCGTCTCGTTATTACCCCCAGGAAAATGGGCAAGTAGAGGCCGTCAATAAGTCTCTCAAGAACTTCTTGCAAAAAACTGTCAGTTGGAGAAATTCCAACTGGCACATCATGTTATATCCTGCACTTTGGGCATATCGAACCTTGGTTTAGACTGGCACCAGTTTTTCTCCTTTTCAGTTAGTACACGGTATGGATTCGATACTTCCCTTTGAATGCAAAATCCCTTCTCTCAAATTGGCAGTTGAGCTCCTACCTGACACTTCCGATTTAGAGTGACACCTTGTGCACCTAGAGAGTCTTGATGAGCAGCGTCGAGATGCCTTTACGGATATTGAGGCAAACAAGAAACATGTCAAGTTTGAGTATGATAAGTTTGTTTGTCCCTGGTTGTATGCTGAGGGTGACTTGGTCCTCTTGTATGACCAAGCAAAATATCGTTTAAACCCATGTGGCACGGTCCTTATATCGTGCGATGTGTTCTAGAAAAGGGAGCCTACGAGTTGGAATATTATGAAGGGAATAAATTGGCTGAGCCCAGAAATGGGATCTACTTAAAAAGGTATTACACTTGAGCCCTGGGCTTGGGAGAAACCCTTTTTATACTAATGTAAATTTAGTGCATATACACCTTTTACCCTTTTTTGCCTTTGGATTTCTTATTGAGTTTTCCCTTTTGTTGGCAGATGTCAATGGAGTCTTTGGTCTATGTAGGATTCGCATACGGAGCCAATCATCATGCACGGAACTTAGCTTCTGTCACTTGGGTGATTTACTCGCATGAGGGTCTACTGGTGTCTTCAGGTGGCGTATGCCTAGGGCCATCCATGAATAATCTGGCAGAATACAACACTGTCAAAGAATTATTGCACGATACTATATCATGTGGTATTCACTCTATAGAGGTGTGCCTGGATTCTCAGTTAATTATATGTCAGTTGAATGGTCATTACCATGTGCATGATCCGATGTTACTCCATCGATTCCTACAGGTATGTCTTTTAGAATGACAATTTGATTTTATTACATACTTTCACATTCCTAGAAGTTCTAATCATGTATCTGATGCCTATGATAATTATGTTTTGATTTGGAATTTGTCACATTAATAAAGCAAAGAAAACCATTAAATCAATGTACACATTGTAATATATAAGTACAAACGAAGATCCCTCTGTATATATTTCCAAAAAATATGGTGTTTTATATTACAAAATTGGGGCTAAAACCCTCAAAAATACATATACAGCCGATATACATGTCCCATGACATTTACGCCTGTGGCGCCAGATGAGTCTCGTGATAGAAAAACATGGCATTGGTGATACGCCAGAAGATTCGTACCCATGCTCTAGGTACATCGAAAACCTACCTCTACATGGCTTCAGGTAGATCCTCCACCTAAATCATAGGAATCCTGTGTGTAAAATGCGATAGGTTGCCCTGCACATTCTCAAGGACTCTTTCTGCCTCTCCTCCCACCGCCTCATCTCTCCAGTGCCTCTGCCTATGTCATAGGAATCCCTCTGGTCATCGCGGACCCACGTCTGCAACCACACAAGTATCGAGTTAATATTTAAAAACACCATCTAAAAAATATTTTTGTTCTTTTAAATACAAAAATACAAAAAAAGAAATATATAAAAAATATTGTTTACCTGTGGCACCGTAGGTGGCTCCTGGTGGAAGAAACATATCAGGATCACCTCTGAAATCAATTCCCTCATAGGGATAGTCATCCATAGCTATGATTTGTCTCCTTCACTAGAATAAAAACTCATCATTGTAGGGTGTTTCCACCCTACCTCCCCCTTGCCATCTCATGACCTCGATCCATCGCGTCATAGCTAGATCATGTGGCCCTATAGGAATGATCTACACTCTAGGTCCTAGGCTTGGGATCCACTTGAAAAAGAAGCTACAAAGGATAGAGGCAAACCCAAAGTTTTTCTTTACCCCGTGCTTGCACTCTGTCAACTGACCTTTCATATTGGTCAGTAGTGAGGTACACCAATCATACACGGTAGGTCTCACACTCTCTAGTGCATAAAACATAAGCGGTCTCGATGCTTGATGCAGTGAGGATGACCCTATGATCCTCATAAGCATGAGCACAATAATCTTCAGGCTGAGGTTACCTATAGCCCATAGAGGGATTTGACTTCCCACCATGGGAGTCCCTGCAACACAGTGGGCCTCGATGTATTATTCGACCTTCATCCCACTCCCGACCCCGTGTGACTTGAGGTCCATGACCTCTCCTCGATGTGAAAGCCCTGTCAAGAAGTAGATCTCCTCTACTTCGATCCTTAATGGTTGTCCATCAAGGATAAATCTGTCGCTATCTGGATCCCAATAGCCCACCAACATTTCCAATAATCTCACTTGGGCCCTCATTCCTTTTAGAGCCCAAAACTTGTATAGAACACATCTTTTTAATGTCACTTAAGCCACCGGATCCCAATCCACTACTGCATCTACCTCCTCATGCTCTCTCTCCCTCCACTCCAACAGTATCCTGCAAAAACCAAATCAATTTTTGAGTTAGAAGCTTATTTTTTTCCATTTTACACATGTATACGCAGGTTATCCAAGAATAGTTGCGGGTAGGGCATGATATATGCTCCCTGTAGTTCACACAGGGGTGTATATCTAGTCGTATATGTGACATATTAGTAGAAACACGCGTATACCGAAAAAAATCAATTTGCTCCCTTAAAAACTAAAAAAATGGAGCCTAATTCAAAATTTTAAAACATTGAATTTGAAGAGGATGGGATGAAGAGTTACCTAGTCCAGACGGTTTGCGATTCCATTGCCTATTGCTTCTGCGATTGCCGTTTGAATTATGGAGGTATGTTAGTCCAAATTGCACTATTTTGGGCGAAAATGAAAATGACATAGTAAATTTTGATTTTATTACTATTTATAAAACATTTTTACCGATTTGATATAGTTTCATGCTATTATTTTGTCTAATGGACTAATTCAAAAATGGTTTTAAGCTGGTTTTTGTAGTTTCGACTCAATTTTCTTACAGATTTCAATGTCATGGTTGACCATTCGTCTCCTCAGGTAGGTATATTCATAACCTAGCATATAGGATAGGTATTCACTACATCGTGCAGTTTTGCATTATCCTTCAATTACCACTTTTTATGCCTTAGGTATGAACCCATTTATTGTGACGCATTAACCTCCATCTGCTATCATAGCATCGTTAATAAATGGTAGAGACTTACCAAACATGGGTACCCTAGTTAGAACCTCTTTGTCATTTGGTGCCCATGCCGAGATTTTCCTTTAGGACCGGGAGTCCATTAGAATTCGATACATGAATTTACAATGAGCCTCATTTATCATTCATGCACACACGGCCTTATTACCCATGGACTCCCAAAAAACTAGCCTTAGTTAAGCTCTTTTCCGACTCGTTATTAAAAATTGAAAATATCGTTGAGTGATTTGTCCCTTTCACACTCGTTAAAATTAGATTTGAAAGATCACGAGTCTTAGTTAATCTCTTTTTCGACTCGCTATCAAAAATGGAAAAGATCATCGAATTACTTTCAAATATCCACTGCTGGAACTAGTTTCACTTACTTGCGACACTCGTTCCCTCCTCTGTATCATAGAATTCACTTGTTATGAAAAAAAAAAAACAGGCGGGAAGGGAGTAATATATTGTAAGTGGCAGTAGTGGTGTCGCCTTTGAATAGAGAACAAAGTTATCGAGTCCTTTCGTCATCATAATTTTGGGTTTAGCATGGCCTTAGGAAGCTGATATCATTACAAAATTTTCTCTAGTGACTGGTTAATCTTCCAGTCACTATAGAGAACATTATGGATGACCTCTTGCATCTAGTTGTCACATCATTAAGTCTATACTACTAGAGTCCACCGTATGTCTCATGCTCTTGTTCAAAGGAAGTCTATCAACCTGTGTCGACCACTCCTTAGATATATTGACTTTGCATGTCGGCCATACCCTTAGTTTGTCTCAGAATCACATGATACTTTAGTCTTATGATGCACCCTGGCTCTACTTTCATCATTGGTAGGTCACCTTGAACCCAACAATCGACATTTCATCATGGGTCGTTGACTGGGTGGTTTCCCTTGTGTTTGACTGCAAGACATCTATTCACACTTTGGGATTCATGCAGTGTCTTGGATTCCATTAGCCTTATTGGTGGTTTCCTCACCCTTATCAACAATTTTCATCATTGGCTGCTATTCAGAGGGTCTTTTTCGTGTACCACTTGCATTTCGCACATGCAAAAGACGCACAAGGTCATTGGTTCGTGAACATGTTCTTTGTCCGATCTCCACCAAATCATGAAGATCCTACTTTGTTCCTTGTGCTGAATGATGAGAGATGCCTTAATTCTCTCCTTTCAGCGGGTCTCTTTCCATCGACTTCAGCTCATGTATTCTAGATACGAGACCTAGAGTTTTATGAGTACCTTGAGGCTTGCAGTCATTAGTGGTAGGCTCTCTCGCCATTGACAGATGGGAATACATCAATGTCTCCTGATCAATGGATCTCTCAAGTGTTCGACACCAACTCCTTTATTCACATTAGTAGAGATGTACTTGGTTCCTTGATACCTACTTTCATCATTGGTAGGTTGTCTCATGTTTGTTAACGGTATACCTCAATGACCGGTAATCAAACGATGTCTCATCGTGTTTGATCTCAACTAATTTATTCACATTATGTAGACTTACACCATTGGCAGATTGTATTGAAGACTTGAAGACATCACTTTGTGGATGCAACTTTCTTGGATCGTTGCTTCCATTTCATTGGACCAATACCTATTTGACTTCAACAATCATCGAAGATTAGATTGTACTCCATGGTATACAAATATCTTCAGATTGATTTTGAGACTGGTTTCACTGGGTCGTGTTCGTGACTATGATAGGTATTGGCATGTAACTGCATTTATACTTGCATACTCATGGCCATGAACACTTGTTGGTATATTTTCCACATGGATCTACATTGTATTCTTGGCAGCCATGTATGCAAATTCAGTACATAATGTAATGAGAAATTGAGTTCATCCAACTGGTTCTCTACCACTCCACTTCTGGGTTATTTATAATGTATTTCGGCCATCGTAGATACTCCTCTGATCTCACACATTAGGGTGCATTTGTTATAGTAATATTTGCCTCACCATTGCTATCTTGCATAGAGGGCCTTTTTCCATTTCCCTATGCAAACTTATCAACCCCATTTTGATAAATCCAGAGCCAAAAATATATAGTTTTCCACATATACACTCCCTAACTGCTTTTCAAGATGCATGTACGCTAGCTGCTCCACTACAGTTCACGTATATCGGGATTTGTGCCAGAAAATAAAAAATGAGGTTGGGTTTCCATGTCACGCAAAAGATATCTTATCTTTGGCCTTCCATATACTGGAAACGTTCAGACTCAGCCCTTCAGTTGCATTCTGGAGGCTATAAGAGCACAATTTCGGGCTATGGAAAAAGAGGAGAAAGCATTCAACTTTGAGAGCAAAGTTACTGTGGAGAAATTACTTCATATTGAGTCTACATACCTTTGTCCCTCAAGTCTGAACACAGTGTTCAACCCCCAATCTCTTTCCTTATTGTCAAGAGGACCTCATTACCTCTTTTCTATGAGATAGCCTTTGGTGGAGGATTGAAGTGGTGGAGATCCAGTTGGAAGGAACTTAGTTTCTTGGTTTCAAACCGTGCTGACACAGAAGTCTATAATTTGATACTTCTGTTGATCAATTATTAATAGAAATACTCCTTTCCCGTCGTATCGATATCTTGCAAATACATGATTATTATACATGGGCATGTTTGTAATGTTTATTAATGGATTTTTCTATCTGATGTGCTATCTCATTTTATATATTGTCACTATATACTTGCATCGCTTGTTTTTTGAGAACTTCTTGCAGGTGTAAAGCTTCGGGTCAAAGTGCTCAACGATGGAACGACATCAAACGATTGGATCGATGTAGGATTCTTCCTTGTATTGCACATTAGTTTATATAGAACATGTTGGAATTGAGTTGATTTCTACAGTCATACCTGTCTGTTGTGGTTTACCCTTGGCCATAGAGTTTTTTTCCCTTGTAACACTTCCGTAAACGAGAAAGAAAGGGGAATTACCAACAGAGGATTTTGGGGTGACCCTATCTACCCAAAGCACATTATATAGTGCATTGTGCCAATTCTTATGATTTTTTGAAACTGTCCTCTTGATGATCTTGATTAAATTTTTGTTTGTTGATTCTGCTAGACTGTTTCCTTGAGGGTAGTAGCTAGCAGAATATTTCAGTTTAATCCCCTTTTCTGAGGAAAAAAATTTCATGTCAAGGGATGAAAAGTAAGAAGCATTATCAAATACTAGACATTCAAGGATGCTGAACTGGGTGATGATATGAGAGTTGAGGAAATATACTACCTAATTTGTATTTACCACTTTCAAAGGTGCAACTTCGAACTATCTGGTAAAATAATCCGTTGTTGTAATGATATATTTGTGATGTTTTGAAGAAGTATGGTTAATTGGTCCTATGATGTCAAGACCCCATTGCTGAAAAGGTGAATCTATAGTAACAGGCTGCAAAGGGAACACTTCCTTTTTCACCCGTCCAACAACCTTTTGGCAGATTATGCATTTATGACACAACGCATGGGCGTCTTTGAATAGTGTGGGCCAGTAGTACCCATATCTTAACACTTTGTGAGTAGTGGTGTCTCCACCGAAGTGTCCACCAGCCTCACCTACATGAAGTTCAAATAGTACTTTCTCTGCTTCATCCTTTTCCAAACAACGCATAAGAACACCATCAAATTTTTTTCAAAATAATACATCATTTATCAATTGAAAGGATGAAGATTTTAGTCTTAGTGATCTTCTATTATTAAGATCAAGATAGCGAGGGGAAGATCCATGTGTCAAATAAAATTTAATATTTTCATACCAAGAATTGGAAGCAACTTGCACAAAACTGATTTGATTTTTATTGTGTTGATTTATAGTTACGGTGTTAATTTGATCTTCATGTTATTTAACTGAATCAGTGACTAGTTTACATAGGCCTTGAGCTCTAACGATTTGTGCAAGGTTTATTTTGAGGTCATATTCCTATAATGACATCATCCAATTTTCCCTTTTCTCACCCATTTCTTCTTTTACTAACAATTTTCTTACAGCTGGGTAAGGCAAAATAGCCTTGGTTCTGGATTTCAGCAGGTATGACCAGAAGTGTTTCACTACTTTAAAAACAACATATGCATGTTGATATACTTCTGGGTAGTTAAGATCTACCCCTTTGAAAGATGAGCTCATGAAGGCAATGGGTATCTCATTACTTTCATCATTTTTTCTGTGTTAACACAATAGCATAAGATCGGTCAGAAGCAAAGGTGTAAAGCGTGAAATCTTGGGAAAAATTGGGGCTCATCAAGGAAGGAGCTTCCACTATGGATTTTATGATGGAATCAAAGGCTTGACTTTCTTGTGGTCCCCAATGATACTGAACATCCTTTTTAATTAAATTCTATAATGGTCTTACCATTTCTGAAAAACTCGGGACAAATCTTCTGACGAAATTAATCTTGCCTAAAAATGACTGCATGGATTTTTTGGAAGAGGGAGGGGAGAGTTTAGCAATTGCTTGGGTTCTTTCTGGGTCAATAATCATTTCATATTTGGACACGATGAATCCAAGTAGTTTTACTTGTTCTATTGCAAAGACTAATTTCTTAGGGTTGAGGGATATGCCATACTTGCGACATCGTTCTAGGGAAACCCTGAGGTGTGACAAGTGATCTTTCTTGTTTTTTGAGAATATGGTGACATCATCAAGATAGATCATGAATGATTGGTTTATGAGGCCACAGAAAGAATTTTCCATCACTCTCTGAAAAGTGGCTTCGACATTAATCATTCCAAAAGGCATTTTCCTGTAGGCATAATTTCCCCATAGGGTGCGAAAGGTGGTTTTAAGCTGATCCGAGGGAGACATGAAGACCTCGTTGTATCCTGAGAAGACGTCTAACAAAGACAGTCTTTCAGCACCAGATACTCGTTGTAGAATTTGTTCCATTGGAGGAACATGGTAGTTATCTTTGTCAGATGCTCGGTTTAGGTTCCAAAAATCGACATAGAATTGAATTTCGCCACTTTTCTTCTTAACAGGGACTAGGCTAGATGCCCATTGTGTGTGCCTTATCGGGAAAATTATATTTGCAGTTAGTAATTTATTTAGTTCCTTTTTAACAGTGGGTTCTAATTTAGGGTGCATCTTCCTCAATTTCTGTTGAAAAGGTTGGGTCTGGGGTTTCATGGGGATGACATGTTGTATGATATTAGGATCGAATGTCTTCAATTCATCATACGTCCAAGCGAAAACGTCTTTAAATTATTTAAATAATTTTATAAAAGCAAACTATTCTTGCTTAGAACATCTTGTTCCCAAATTGATATTTTGAGGGTTTTCCTTTGTCCCTAAATTAACTGTTCCATACATTAAAGAAGAACTATTTGTTTTACAGTTAACTGACCCTCTAAATTTATCATGCAGGTCATAAAATTTTTCTAATCTTACGACAGATCTAGGAATATAGTTTACCAGATTAGATGTCAATTCAGGAGACCTAGGATTTGATATTACCGTGAAGTTGCAGAGATTTTCATCATGAGTGCCTTCATCAATGATTTCTCCTTGGAAGGTGTCCTCCATATGAAAGAAGTTGATGATCTGCTGATCATCGTCAAACACTCTCCAATTGGTGATGTTATCTGGGATTGACGACTTGAACAACAATTCAATCAAAAACACATTAGGAGAAAGACCTTATGTGGGAAATAGTTTAGAAGCAACATTAGCCAATAAATCATCCTCCGAATTACTTAGTCTAGGAATGGAATTTATGTTAAATGATGAAAATGTTTGCATTAAACTCCATACCTCAGTTTGGTAACTTTTCAGGCATTGTGACAAGCAATGCATTGAATTTCTTACCTGCCTAACCATGATTTCTAAATCACCAAATACCGTTAAATTTTGAATGTTCATATCCAAAGATTTTTTGAGCCCTTGTAGAAGTGTTTTGTATTCGACGATGTTATTAGTGCACTCAAACTCTAACTGACAAGAAATAAAAGTCTTGTTACATACGAGATTGATGAGTACACAACCTGCACCAGCTCCTTCTTTAGATTTGGAACCATCAAAGTACAATGACTAGATTTGAGCTTCGTCGGTAGTATTTGGTATACTTGGCAGAGATGACATTTGAGTATGAGTCATGATTTCTAATTGTTTCCCAGGATCAATAATATCAGAAATTTCGGTCATGAAGTTTCCAAAGAAGGTATTATTCCCTGCATTTCAACCAAGTTCGTAGATGTGATGAAAGGTTTGTAAGTTTTAAACCTATGAAGTAAGGCAATGCATATAGATTCTTAAGCAAAACAAAATTTAATCAATGGTTCATTCACATAGTACACAGAGATATATACCGAAAACCCTCAACTGGGAAAACCTTTCTTATATTCATTATATTGAATTTCACCATTCACTATACAATATATATACAATGTTTTTAGTTATTCTGTAGATACCAAAACCCTAATCCCTTAATCCGGGATTAATTTACAAAACCGCTAAAAATAGCTAAATTCGCTAAAAATAAAAAACACCACCCAAAAAAATATTTCGGGGCACTTCCCCAGGCTACCGCCCATTGCCAAACATTGTGCGTAACTAGGGGGGAGCATACTTTCCCCCCCTAGGACCCCCCTAGGAAAGCGCCCAGTGCACATGACACAAATAGAGCGCTAGTATGAGGAATCATCAGATGCAGTTGTCATATCTAACGCGCCCACACACACACATGGAAATAATATAACACATACCCAACATTCTACCACTTGTTGTTTTCTTTGCATCCAGGGGTCCAGGGGATTATATGGTCAACAATCCAGGGCAGCAATGCCCATTGTTACTCTACACCAGGAGAACTTTTCTGTGCTCATAGACTTTGTCAATGAATCTGCAACATTCTTCAAAGTGTCAACCTTTTCTGGCAACACCTTCTTTTCCTCAACCATGTCTCTCACAAAGTGATACTGAACATCAATATTCTTTGTCTTCGAATGATAAGATGGGT
>JASDQU010013319.1:312427-323827 GCA_032191745.1 Picea mariana
TACAAAATCAATGTAAAGATAATTGTTTTTGAGAAGCAGATAAAGAAAACACATTTTTATATTTTTTGTTTTCTGATTATAAATCTAATAAAACTTGAATTAACTAAGTTATGAAAAAAAGATGTACAGATGGTCAAAGCCAATCTAAACTTTCATGTTTCACTAATACATAAAATGACAGAAATTAGAAGCATGTGAAGCTAACGTGATATTATTTTGTTAATTATGTCTGAGCCTCTTTGCAAACGAAAGCATCTAGCTACCCCGCCTTCTAAAAGAAATCTGCAGTAGGCTTATGGAAAAATTTTCCTGAATAAATTCAAGAGCATATATTGGCAGCCAGGGTTTAATAATAAAATATCAAACACATGTGATACAGTAATATTATGATTATGAATGATTACAATCAGAGAAATCCTTGTGTAAAACATTCATATTTTTGTATCAACTAAAACATCAAAGAAAAACCCCGATATCAAAATTGAGACTGATGATTACAGTTGTCACATAAGGAACAACAAATCATGAATGACATCTATAGCATGAATATCATAGAGCATAACATGTCATTTAGACTAAATCCATACAACATATTAATATCCCAAGATTAGAGAAAACAAACCATCAATGAAACAACATTCACAGTGGACTAAAGCCAAAATGCTATACGATGTCCATTAAGTCCTGAGCATCATTTGTCCATAATTGGTTCAAGGCCAAGATGCCTTTAACTTACAAAATGCAGAGTATTTAAAGAGTTTTTTTGAAATATCATCTTCCTATCTCCTAGGATAGGATCAGATCTCATGGGATCAAAATATTACAAAAATGGAGGGCCTACAACCACTCATAACTGAATTGTTTCCTTTCAGAAATTAATAAAGGTTTTTCTTATTTACAAAATAAACATGAAAGAGATACTAATCATGTAAATTGAACATGTTCCACCTTAGAAAATCATCATCAAGATCTACCATGTATTGAAAATGAATCATGAACAAGTTAGATAATTTATTAACAACTAATTACTAATTATTTATTTAAAAACTACTTGGCTATAGAATCAAAAGATTCTGTAGCCAGTCTTATATTGGCCAAAAAAATCTAATTTTAAAGCGATTTGATTCAAAAAGATAACAAGATTGTAACAAGAGGAAAAACCATTTTACCATTTCAACCAACGACTAAACATGGATCAAAATAGCTCAAAATTGATTATGGCATTAACATTGTCTGCATTTTTTATCACAATGTTACCTGTCTTCTTAAGACATTTATCTTGTCTTTATTCGTTTTCTCTAAGGTCACGATTTTATTTTTTTAGTAATTCATTGTGAGCTGTGAGTGTTTTAATTCGAGCTTGGAGGATGGTAATATTAGTATAGTATCGTTCAATCCAATGTAGGAAAACCTCGCATTGCACGGGAGAGACGATCTGTTGATGGAGCATACAGTCAAGTATGGTTGCATCAATACTATCTGTTACATGCCTGTTGGCACCAGGACGAAGTGGAAAGAAGGACGATCATGGGAAATAAAGCGTGCAGGAAATTGAAGTGACAAATGGAAAAATATTAGCACACACGAATGCACGAAAGTGTGCATATAGGAAAGCGACACCTGGAAGAAGAACAACATGTGCATGGGAGAAAAACCTAGCGTAAGAAGGGTTAGGGTTTTGGTAATATTCTGTAAGTAGTTGAAGAGCCCGAAATGTATAAATATAGATATGAAAGTATCACATAGGGTTGTTGATTTTAGATTAGTTTTTGTGAGGATTACGATTGTTATTGAGTGATTTTTCCGAGTATTGTTGTTTGCAATACATGAAGTGTTTTTGATTTGTATGAACTGAGTGTTGTAAGCTATTGATAAAGAAAGATACGAGGGAAGGTAGATCGGAGGATTAGATTGCAGGTTGTCGAGCCTGGTGCGATCTAGTTCGCCTCACATAGATCTTACCCACTTTTGCAGAGAACTATAAGCATGCAGCGCAAGGAAATCAAGAACTACCATAATAAAAGAGCCAATAGCCAAATATGTGGATGTAGCCCAGGAGGGGTGAACCATGGTAATATTTGTGTAATGTGTTGAATGTTTGCATATCTTTAACTTCTTTCAGCAATAGATGATTATGATTGATGAATAACCAAATGCATTATTAGAATCTGTTTATATTTTGAGTTATACGCATGCGATTCCTAGGAACGAGTAGATTACAGTAAAAATTTGCAGAACAGGGCCTTGATCAAGAAATTCTTTATCCCCTACATTTTCCTAGACTGTAAAAACTTGAGTCTTACAATCAACCATCTATAGCTATCTTAGGTGAGACTACGCAGTACCTTCCGGGCACTGCGTTGCCTTCTGGTTTACCAGAAGAGCCGATAGTTAGAGGATTTGTTGGAACCCCGAATGACATGAACCCTGGGTCAATAACTCAGATAACCTGAGAAGGAAGTTGATAAAACAAACAAATGGTTCCATTGATGTGTTAAGAGGAACAATATAAGAATGAGTAGATGAGATAGAGTGGACAAGAACCATCGAAGAAGTAATGAGCCGTTAGAAGGGAATGTGGAGACCTTGGAACCCCACGAGAAAAGAAATTGAGGGCTGGATGAGAGCTAAAGAGATAGAATTTTCACACAAAGACAATAGAAACCCTAGAATCACACCACGCAGATACCTGGATAAATACGTGTTTACGGATTTACACGAAATCTTTTTCTGTGAATTTCCACATCTACTACAGTAGTGGATCTTAAGGTTAATGGATAATCACCCGACAAATTGGATTCGGCAGCTAGATTGGACTATAGTACAGATTCAGTAGCTGCAGTAGGTGAACAAAAAATTCACCCACACAGTAGACTTTTGGCTTCACAGTATTGTGGCAGGATTCATCACAGAGTTTGTGGTAGACACAACAAAGTCATACAACGCAGCCGAGCAAGAATTTTTACGAGGACCCAGAGGGAGGTATATTTGATCCCTGTATACTTCTATCAAGATATTGCTATATAACAAAGGGGTAATGAAAATGGAATCAGACAGTTAGACTTCCCTGCACACATGGGGGAAGGGAGGAAGCACTGACAGAAATAGGAGGAATGGAAGGAGGGCAGGCTAAAGAGAAGAAGGAGAAGGAACCCTTAGACCTGATCTCGATGGATGACGACCAACTCAAGTGGATATTGGTGTCATCAGGAACGATGCATAGCAGAGCACCCTACCAATATAATATAAACACCAAGAAGAGAGCCATAGCCGAAAGGGAGGGCATGGTGAGCGATGAGGAAGAGGTAGAGGATCTTCGGGCTGTGGAGAAGATTGAGGAAATCCTATGTGCTACCTATGAGAGGAAAACAAGAGGCCCAAGAATGGGAGGAGAAGAAAACCACCCCTTTCATATCAATGTCAGTGTGGAACCCATAAACCCATGTGTGACCAATACACCACAGAGAACACCACCGTTTAGGCAACCAAAGTTTGGAGAAAGTTTGACAGTAGGAAGTACATCTACACAAGAAGCGACAATTGGAGGAGCCAATTAAGGTAATGTTATTCAAGTATCCACACCGTGTAGAGGAGGCAAGAGTTCAGTACTCAGAATGGCAGGACACGACCCTACTATCATATTACTAGAGTTTTGAGGAGAAGCAACAGAAGACCCTGAGAAGCATCTATTCATTTGCGCAAGATCTGGGAAGAAAAGAAGATCACTGATGACAACACCAAACTTGCACAGCTAGCGATCATGCTAAGAGACTGTGCACTAGACTGGTACATGAGTTCAGACATGAACAATGCTCCCAGGATGACAAGGACACTGGATGACATTAAGAAACTATTAATAAATGAGTTTCAGAAGCCGAGCTCAGAGGATCAGTATATGAACGAGATGATTGAGATATGACAGAAACCAGTAGAATCGGTATGGGAGATTGATCAAAGATTCAATCGATTAAAAGGGAAGTTAAAATACCTTATGACCGAGATGCAACATTGACACATTTTTGTCAACTCACTACTGCCACACTTAAAATATCCACTACGACAACATAAGTTTCAGACACAAGTAGAGGCCCTACAAGCAGACTTGCAATTGGAAGAGAATTAGTACCAACAGACAGACCCGACTATTGAAGAACTGAAAGAGGATCTGAAGAACTTAACATTTCAGCTGAACCAGAATAAGAACAAGGAAAAACGTGAAGTCGTTTGGTGTACCACATGCAGGACATAAGGATACCACAAAAATGAATGTCCGACATTCGCGCAGTACATGGAAACAGGAATTCCAAACCCGCTACCACAGGGGAGATTATGGTGTGAAATCTACAAGAAAATGGGTCACGACCCTTACCATTTCACGATGATGCATAAATACCAAACTGTCCCAACAAGCTCATATTGCACCTTTTTCAAGTCAGTCGATCATGAAGACAAAGATTGCAGAACTATGGAGTTGATGTGGGAAAGAACCTCAGACATATACATGGTACATGCATAAATGATGACTAGGCAAGCAACACCATAGTTCACTCAAGACCCAACACCATACAACATTGTGTAGCAGTAGCATAATACTGTGCAAAAACCTTATAATAACACATAGCCGCAGTACAACCCAACACAACCCCAGTACAATACCATGCAGTATAATCAGGGACCACAATATAACGCGCCATGAGGTGATCGCGCAACCTATAGAGGAACAGGATGAGCCAGAGGAGGTTTCGGACGTGGGAGAGGACCAGTCACATGTCACAATTTCCAGCAACCAGGAAATTATGCACATGAATTCCCACTACCACCAGCTACATGTATGTATTGTCGCGCTGCGGACCATGATACAGAGGAATGTCTGACACTAGTAAATATCCAGGAAAAAAGGAACCAAAATAACCAAAATGTTCAGTGGATTTCAGCCGAAGCAAGGGATGACGGATGAAACATCAACATAGTCACTTGAGTAGGAACAAAAATAGGAAACAATGCAGTTTGACAGGACCCAGTGCAGAACCAATGGGTAAAGAAGAACCCTGGACCCAAGAAGAAGTTCAATGTGCAAAAGGAAAAGGAGATATTTACAGAAGCCCAACAAGAATTTCAGAGGGAGGACATAATGCTGACTACACAGCAGAACAAGGAAGCTCCAGAATATGACATGCAACCATCACTAGACCATACCAACAGGATACAACCTAAGGAACAAGTAAGTACTATCAAATACTTTTTGCAATCATGCATCAAAATGTTAAGTGATCCTTCATATATCAAAGTATTGCAAAACATCCTAGAGACATGTAGCAGTGAGACGGAACAAAAGCCAGAATTGAAAACTGTCAACCACCTACACACAAGAAGAAGAACAAGTAGAGAATTTAGAATCAATGCTAACATTGGGGATTTCAACATGGGAGACATTATACTATATCTAGGATCCGAGGTGAACGTATTACCAAAAATCACATGGCAATGCATGGGAGAACCTACACTGGGATACTCAACTGTTCAATTAAAACTAGAAAATCAACATAAAGTCCTACCAATAGGTAGACTGAAAGGAGTGATCATAGATCTGGATGGTGTACGCACTAAGGTAGACTTTGAAGTCATCTAAATAGTAGATGGTACAAAACCTTACCCAATGTTACTTGGTATGGATTGGGCGTTCAACAACCAAGCCATAATTAACTTGAAAACCATAAAAGTGACATTTGAGTTAGGAGACTACAGGGTTATAGCCCCACTCGACCCATCAGAAGGCGAGAGGTTCATAGAACCCACTTGTCCGGATCTAGATGAAATCGGCCAATTGTAAAGAACAACTGCGCGATGCGGATCATATAAACCCAACTGAAAATGAGGTACTTAGTTGGTGGAGCATTACTTCATGAAAAACAGACTCAGACATTGGGTTAGAAAATTGGCAGCAAAGACTACACAAAGCATCCATAAGAGGGTGTGCAAGAATAGACCGCGCAGTAAGATGGCTTGGCAAAGAAATCAGAGAACCACCCAGTTTTCACGGGCTAATTGATTTGAAAACTTTCTTGAAACAATACGAAGATGAAGTATTAGAGAACCAGAGACTATTAACACTAGATTTAGCACTAAAGGATACACCCACAAGATGGTGGGGTGCGCACAAAGAGACTATCACCGATTGGTACCAATGCAAACGATTACTGTGCATAAGGTTTGGCGCAGAACATATATGGAACAACTAAAAAAAGTATGATGGACTAGGAATACTAGTAGAACACTTGGAGGCATGTAAAACACTATGGGAAATGACACCACCAGAAGAATGGTCTCACCACTTCATTCATACTTTAGAAGGCATACCAGCGAATTGGAATATAGACCAAGAAATGCGGAAAGGAACCAAGACATGGGCGACACTCCAACTAAACTTTACAGTCACTTTCTCATTCGAGCATAAGAACCCCAACATAGACACAACCCTGAAATGGATCAGAGATGTCATATTCATTACAGAATTAGAAATGGAAGTCATCGAAGAGATACAACAGCAGAATAAGCAGACAGTCAAGGAATTGCTATCATGCTATCATGTACAGAAGGAAGCACTGGATGAGGATGATCCGCGCGATATTCAAATCGAAGAAGTCGAAGGCGAGAGAGATGTAGAAGGACCACCCTTGGAATTAGAGGTCATCTCCGTGCTAATCAAGATCAAGAAGGTTAACATAGGGACCACCGAGCAACCTAAAATGGCCAGCATTGGTGATTACTGGGATGAACAGACACTAGAAGGCATCACAGAATTGTTGCGTGAATACAACGACCTTTTTACCACAACCTTTACAGAGATGAAAGGAATAGCTAGGGATTTAGGAGAAATGTAGATACCACTCAGACCTTATGCGAGACCCATTAAAAAATGACCATATAGACTGAACCCCATCTACAAACATAAAGTTAAAGATGAGATTGACAGGATGCTCGAGGCCGTCATCATTGAACCAGTTGAAGAATAAGAATGGATAAGACCGATGGTAGTAGAGGACAAGAAACAAGGAAGAGGGATCAGGATATGCATCGACTTGAGGAAGTTGAGCGATGCATTTTTACATGACCCATTCCCCACACCATTCACGGATGAAGTACTCAAGAACGTAGGAGGACACAAAGCCTATTCATTCACTGATGGATTCTTGGAATATCATCAGATTAATATAGCACAAGAGGATAGACACAAGACCACATTTGCGACAGAATGGGGATCTTATCAGTACACATTCATTCCATTCGGACTGAAAAATGCACCTATGATATTCTTCTAAGTGGTCATTGCAACATATAAGGAATTCATCCACCAATTTCTTGAAGTATACCTGGATTATTAGATGGTTTATAGCCTGTTAAAAAACCATGTGAAAGTTTTACGCCTGATGTTAGAACGATGCAGAAAGTGCCAGATATCACTGAATATCAAGAAATCCATATTTGGAACACCATTTGGGATACTACTAGGACACATAATATGAAAACATGGTTTACTAGTGGATCCGACCAAAATCGTAGTAATTGTTAACCTACCTGTACCAAAAAAAGTCTGCCAACTAATAGCAACATTAGGACATATGGGATACTATAGGAAATTCATCAAAGGCTACGCACATATTACAACACCTATGGAAAAAATGTTAAGGAAGGATACCAAGTATCAATGGAATGACGAGTGAAAACACGGTCTGGATAACCTAAAGGAAAACATGGTCACCACACTAATATTGGTATTTCCAGACTGGGAGAAGACATTCCATGTACATGTAGATGCATCAACAATAACACTTGGAGATATTTTAGCGCAACCAGGAACAGGAGACCTGGAGCACCCGATAGTGTTCGCAAGAAGGAAATTATCAGACTCAGAACATAATTATAACATGATGGAAAGAGAAGGATTAGCTATGGTTTAAGCACTACAAAAATACAGACATTACCTATAGGGAAAACACTTTAAGATGTTTACATATCACTCAGCCCTGAAATACCTAGTTAACAAGCGAGTGTTGGGGGGGAGAATCTGTCGATGGTTACTGTTATTTCAAGAATTTGACTTCGAGGTAATAGTGAAACCATGAAAACTGAATGTAGGACCTAACCACCTAACGAGGGTCACAAATGGAGAGGAACCAAGGAATTTGGAAGAAAAATTTCCATATGCACAACTCTTCTTAGTACAAATTGCTGACAATTACTTCACAAAGATCATCCAGTACTTGAGCACAGGTACTGCACTGCAAGGATATACCATTGTGCAGAAGAAGAACCTGGTAGTCCGCGCAACCGAATATCAGCTGATTGCAGGGCATCTATATAAAATGGGTGCAAATAGCATCTTACGAAGATATGTACTAGACCACGAGGAATAGCAGGAGGGCACTATGTAGGAAAAGATACTGCATAGAAGGTACTACACACAGGATTATGGTGGCCAATGATACATAGAGAATCGAAAGAATATTGTCGACAATGTGATGTCTGTCAACGGGTTGACAAACCCAACAGAAGGGATGAGATGCCACTACGACCGCAAGTGACACTTCAAGCATTCGAAAAATGGGCAATAGACTTTGTGGGACCCATTAACCCACCCACTAAGAGAATAGGGGTGAGATATATTATCACCGTGATGGAATACTTAATAATGTGGGCAGGAGCTGCACCAGTAAAAGATTGCAGCATAGAGACAACTACCCACTTTCTTTTCGAACAGGTAATTACTAGATTTGGGTGCCCAAGAATTTTGATGAGAGACCAAGGAATGCACTTCATCAACAACACCATCTGAGTGATGCTTGAATATTTTGAAGTTCATCACCAAACAATCACACCGTATCACCCTTGACAAACCCAACAGAAGGGATGAGATGCCACTACGACCGCAAGTGACACTTCAAGCNTGAGAGACCAAGGAATGCACTTCATCAACAACACCATCTGAGTGATGCTTGAATATTTTGAAGTTCATCACCAAACAATCACACCGTATCACCCATAGGCTAATGGCATGGTAGAAGCCTTCAACAAATTCTAGAGAATGCCCTGACGAAGATATGTAACGTCAACAGGGACGATTGGGATCTCAAGGTACCAGCAGTACTATGGGCCTATAGAACCACATGAAAAAATTTGATAGGTCATACACCATTCAAACTGGTCTATGGTCAATAAGCAATAGTGTCGTTAGAATTTCTAATACCCAGTCTACGTGTAGCAGCTATCACACAAATGACAGAACAAGGTGCAGTCTAGGAACGACTAGATCAATTATTGTCAATGGAGGAAGACCGAAGATTGGCAGGATTCCATCAACAATTACAGAAAGCAAGAGACAAAGCATGGCATGACCACCACATCAAGAGAAAGATGTTCAAGGAAGGAGATCTAGTATTTCTCTACGATAGTAAAGCACTGCAACACCCAGGGAAGCTGAGAATGCATTGGCTAGGACCATACAAAATAAAAGTTGTCATGGATAGAGGAGCTATACAGTTGAAATATATAGAAGGCACAGACCTCAAAGGAATGATCAACAAGAGCTGGATGAAGCTATACAAGGATAGTCGACTACCCACCTCGCAGTAAATGGTAAAAGAAAAAAAAAAAAGAGAGAGAGAGAGTATATGAAACACAAAACCAGTGAGGAAAAAAACAATGGCCATATCGGAAAGGGAAACAAGTGGGAAAAGGAAAGTCAACAAAATCACACTGACAGGACAGCATGAGGCAAAATTAACGCAAGGCAAGGATGGATGGGATGTCACACTAAACGCGCCAACTGGCGACTGCAAAGTAGCCATAAGGGAAGGTATGAAACTGTTGTGGATGCATTGAACCCACACGTATGGTACATTAATCACACAAGGTAGGAGGTGTCCTCAACAAGCTTCATGGAACACCCATACAACACACGAGCACAGAAACAGTTAGTCTATTCGCAAAAGAAGAAGGAAGAAAGAGAAATAGTAGCCTGAACGCACAGAGAGAGATCACAGAGCTTATATGAGCTATTCAAACCAAGAAAACGTTCGACAGACACCAGTATGGCATCACCAAATCTTTCATAAATAAGCCATAAAGTCATACCAACTAGGGTTCAAACTAGGTCACGCGGAACACAGGAAGACAACAAGTAGCAAGCACCAGAGATCGTTGATATTGACGAAATCTTGTCACCGGAGGACATCCCAGTCGAATCAACACTGATCCAGGAAGAGATCCCACAACCCCAAGCAGAAGCCATGAAAGAGGACACGCCGACAGTGGTGCAGGAGCCTCATAATGAAGCAGTAGGAACCCATCAGGAAGGACAGCCAGAAAACACAGAAGCAGCCATGGAAATAAATGGAAGCACACAGAACTCGGAAGTAGAGGGCCAACCAGATGTTACACAAATACCCATCCCAAACATTTGTTTTTCGGCCGAGACGATTGGTGAAATGGGCAAGGCTTGGGAAGAATGGATGGCGAAGGAGAAACCGAAAGCTGCTGGAACTTCAAACTAGCCAACACAGCGGGAAGACAGGATTTAGATACCGAGCTCGCCTCAAAAGAAACTAGCTCTAGAGATTGTGCTACCTCACACACTAGAGGGAATACAGGTGGACTCATAGCTATTGGGTCACGTTGGGAAGCTCAATTTTTCTGACCATGACATAGAAGATGAAAGAAAATATCCAGATCTTGCACCACAAGTCTTTGTGGAGACAATAGCCATGAACCCTCTCGGAGGAACTATCACTAAGCCATGCAAGTGGGCAGCTAGACTGGATAGAACTAGAATCTTAGGATTGCTGAAGATACGACACTTTGGCAGAGGCCAATATGTGACGACATGCATCAAGAAACTGTTGGCAGTTACGCATGGAGGGGATGTATGGCTGGACAAACCCGTCCCCATAACTATTGAACTTATTGTGCAAATTACAGGACTACCCATCCAGGGTATGGATCCTGCGTTGATATTGGATGACAAGTCTAAGGAAAAAGCATTAGAAGAAGAAATGAAGAAGAAATATGGCACCAATAGGGGAACAAGAGGCACTATAATCAAGAAAATTAACGATGCCACGACCCAACTGGGTGAAAATATCTCAGCCTGCAAACTTCTAAGAAAATGTCGTAAAGATGAAGTATCGACAGGAGTCATCACAGCTGCAACTTAGTGCTCAGAAGGCACCTTGTTATCAGACTAATCGGTAGGTGCGGACACTAACTGATCTCCCTAGATCCACCTAGATCTAGAACAAAACACACCAGAACATGACACTTTCCTTAAGTTTTAAATATTGAATTTACTAACTAAAGAGGGATGAGTGACATACCGTTTAAATGTCGCTTCCTCTCGCCATCGCC
>JASDQU010013319.1:324259-334949 GCA_032191745.1 Picea mariana
AACTTTGGAAAGTTATCTTTCACACCTATTCCAAGTCCCTACAACTAATCTAATGTAGGTTTGCTACCATAAAAGATTAAAATGTCTAATCAGTTTTTTATAAGCGCTTTATTTTATGGCTGTTGTTACTCAAAAGGAAGATGGCGTGGACAATATGGTGTTTTGACCGAATCGAAAATTATGCAAAGATATGAAGATGCAATTTTTTCATTTCGATGAAAGCTATGCTACGAGAAGGAGAAAACATTTATCATTCCCAGATGCACAATGTCCCAAAATCTTAAAACTCATCAATATCAAGATTCTCAAGAAATGAGAAAAAGGTACTGTACACCAATGCACGATTCAAAAAACGCCAAGAATCATGCAATTTCGCTACTTGAAATGCAAGGATTCCCCTAATCTAATATAAAGCAAGAAATTAAATCCAAACTAAAAGTTCTCTTTTAAAGCGAACTTTTCAGAAGAAATTTGATCTTTCCCTAAACAATTCTAAAGAAAACACATGCTTTGTAATTGAAAGACACTCAAAGCAAGAGACTGATCCT
The DNA here is from genome assembly GCA_032191745.1 of Picea mariana. NCBI lineage: Eukaryota > Viridiplantae > Streptophyta > Pinopsida > Pinales > Pinaceae > Picea > Picea mariana. The sequence goes on from JASDQU010013319.1 coordinate 324,808, forward strand.
TCAAAACAAAACAAAGCAAAGATGGATAAAAGCAACTCAAATAATGTCAAGAAGACTGTAAACAGATCAATATAGGCTCCAAAAGTTCAATCCATCCGTTCAAAGCAAAATTGGGCATCAAAAGATGACAAGACCCAATCCAAATTTTTTTTACAAACAAGTTCACAGGCTGACAGTGTATTACAGTGCGAGAATTAAGTATTCTCGCAGGCTAGACATTGGTAGGGTGCGAGAAGTTTGCACTGAACCTAACAGCAGGGTGTGAACATCAATGATTCTCGCAGTCCACAGACAGGTACAATGCGAGAATGTCTGTAATCAAAGAAAATTTTGAGAAAGGACAAGGAATCTAAGTGAACTTCTAGATTCAGAGAGTCTGGATGGATGTCCCACAGACTCAGAAAAAAAAAAACAAGCAATCAAAGGAAGGGAAACTAGACTAACTAGGAAACAATCCGTTCCCCAGTGGAGTCACCAAATTTTGTTATAGGATAAATTGGTAGGTGCAGACACTAACTGATCTCCCTAGATCCACTGGGATCTAGAACAAAACACACCAGAACATGAAGCTTTCCTTAAGTTTTAGATATTGAATTTACTAACTAAAGAGGGATAAGTGACAAACCATTTAAATGTCGCTTCCTCTCGCCATCGCCATCCTAGCTCCGTTCCAATGCTCATACCATGATGATCCTGCAAAAGAACGCAACGAACCAAAGTGATAGTAATAGCATAAACTCAATATAAACCTATGTATGTGATCAAGGAATCATACAATAAAACACAACAAGCTTTATAGAAAAGAATCATATTACTATATCATATTAAATGTGAAAGAGAGATTACAACCATGGCCTTGATGTCATAAGGTCCCTTCCAACTGTCCTTCGTTCCCCACACACTTCCACTCCAAGAATTCTGAGAGAATAGATCTGATAGCTACTCACAATCTATCTTGACAAAGCAAATCTCAAAGCCACTCCAACCAAGCTAATAATTCCAAGCCAACAAAAGATAACAAGCTCAAGAACCCCTTCTCCATGAGAGATCCACTCCTTTTATAAGTTGAAGAGGATAAGGTGAGGAGGTTAGGATGATCCCACTAAATCATGAAAGCGAGTAAGATCCAAACCATTCAGATGCCACCTCACCATAGAAGTTTCTCTTTCTAGAAGATTTGAGAAAATGCTCGTTTTTCCCACTGTAATCATTCTCGCACCGTAATACATAGGAAACTTGCGAACTATTTGGACCCTAGTTATGATGCAACCTGCGACAATCAGGCATTCTCGCACCCTAATACATAGGCAGCCTGCAAACTTCCTTTTTTACAGGGCTTTTACAAGGGAAAATGCAACTTCTTTTCTCAGGAAAAGTTCTTCTCCCTTCTCTCTTCGGGAACTTAGGCCATTGACCCCTCTGAAGGCAATAGATAGGTTTACATCATTAACTGTCATAGGGATGACGAAAATAATTTGTAACACCAACGGACAAAGGTCGCCTTGAAAAAATGTTTGAGCCGTGGAATGCAAGGCCATATCAAGAGAACATGGAGTTCGAAATCACCACCTTTGCAAAATGGTATACTTAGTTAATTGACACAACTCAGCAGTGGTGCATACCACATGAGCTGATGAACCTCAATACCCAAAATATAGCCTTTGGCCTAAATCCCCACAATACCCTTGTCTGGCCAAGGCATGCGAAGTCTGAGGACTTCCATACGAGGCCATTACCTTTCTACCTAGATAAAGAGGCCTTTGACAAGGAGGTTATGTCATGGCCAGGTGTTAAGCACAACCCATGCAAGTTTGGCATGCCTTATCTCTTTCCAATAGAGATCCTCAAGAAAAAGGGGTAGGAAGAAAGAGTCGGGCTGAGTTTCGACCCACTAGAAAAGAAGCAGAAGGTCCAGATTCTGAAAGAGTCAAACGAAGAAGAGGATGCAAAACCTATGGAGCATAATAAGAGGATTTTACCTATGTTTCCATAGCTCCCAGACCAAGCCATTTTATCAGGCAAAGATGTTAATAACATCCTCGCCGCTACTTTCATAGGGGACCCCTCAGTCAAGAAACCCCGAACAGGGAATTCCCTTGCGAATATTTTGAATCCACAATCGATATCCTTGGCTATACCTCATACTAGAGAAAATGCTCGAGATACTCAGACTGTGATTAACATCACAGATGATCCCGAGCCAGACACCACTGCATCCATAACTATCATCACTAAGAAACCTCCATCGCTCTCACAAGCCCCATCGCCACCACAATACATCACCATTCAACCCCAACCCATGTTGCATGAGCCCATGGAGTTGGATATCCATGACCTACTTGAGAATGTACTAGAACGCACTACCTTGACCCCTAAAGCCTTGAGCTAGTCATTCGCTCCATCAGTACCCATTCCGGGTACTATGCCTTCAATAGAGAGTCAAATTGTTCCAATACCACAATTTCCAAGCACCCAGAGTTCTCTCTCAATAGTCAATGTTGAGATTCCCATCAATTGAAGAGAAACTATAGAAGTTTCGTTATAGAAAGAGGTAGGAGCATAAACGGTTCAAAAGGAACCCGAAACTACAATAGGGTAGAGCACAACATCTTTGAAAGAAAAACTGAAGCCAATATTCTAAGATCCACATCGATGCGTGGAACTGTTGGAGCTTTGCTTGGAAAAGACAAAAATTTTCCCTCTACTCCCAATGACAATGAAGGTTAGACTTGCACATCAACTGCAAGGTCCATTCCTAAGGGAAGAAGAGGTGGAGACACCCTCTACACAATTGATGGCCAACAGACTACCACTACAAGTCTGAGTACCCCTGGATTCTTCTCCTTCATCGAGAGATCTTGCTTTGTTACCAACAACACAACTGGTAGGCATAATCAAAGCCTCGACTGAGCAATTGGAGAAGAGGATCCAATAGGCCAAACGAGAAGCTGAGTTATGGAAACAAGAAGGACTCCTTGTGCAAGCACAACGAATGCAAGAGGAATACTCAAAGGTTTAGGAAGAGCATAAGATAGAAAAAGTAAAGGAAAAACTCATAGACTCCTGAAAAACAGTCAAGAAGACAATGCCTCAGCTATGGGAATCCAACACAACAAGCAAGTCTTCAGAGAAAATCGAATTAATTCATGTAGCTTGGTCAGAACTAGTAGAAAGAGAACAAAATCTCGAGGCATAGTTGTGAGACAGTAAGAAAGAAGCTGAACTGCAACCCATGAAGCTACAAGAGAAAATGGAGAAAATCATCTTGGAAGGGAACAACATAAGAGAAACCTTGCACAAAAGGACTGCAGAATGCATAAAAATTTTCAGAGAAATCAACGATTGGATAGGAATCATTTAAAGGCGCAACCAAACATTAAAGGGCTTGCACGTGAAGATCCAATCACTCAAAGAAGAAGCAACCAACACCCTGGATCTGCTGGAACAACAAGAGAAATTTGACCTCAATGCACTATATGAAGCCCAAATTGTGGATAAGAAAGAATCACAAGACTTTCGACTTGTAGTCCAGACATCCTACCTATAGATGCATCAAGTGGATGCCATAACTGACTCAGAATGGAACTCTTTAGTTGCGTCAAAGATGAAGGAGTTCATCAAAAACACCACCCAACAATTTGTCGTTGAAGCTTCACTGATTTCCAGGAAATGGCAGGATAAAGTGGACAAATTTCAAGAAGTCAGGAAGAGAACCCTAGAACTCGTACCTGAGTTGGGACCTTCTTTTGAAGAAGATAAAGTAGAAACAGTCCAAGATGGAAATGGAAGCAACTTGGAACCAGAAGGAAAGGAAGAACAACAAGTCAACCCATAGACCATGAAAAAGTTGAAGACTTGACTCGGGGCGAGTCAAGGATTGTGGTCGGAGTCTATTGGGTCCTTTGTTTTTATGAATATAAGTTGGGCATGACACATTGAAGCTTAATTTTGGAGAACAAAAGTTGCGCAACCTGCTGAGGAGATGGACAACAGACTAAGGAAAGAAACCGAAAGTAGTTGGAAGGACAACACAACATCGGTTTTGAGGAAACAAGTTACAACAAGATCAAGAAGAAGAGAGAACTTCTGGGTTCTCAACCAACAAACCTAAAGATCATATTATATATATGAGACTGATATGATTGTAAAAGGTTTAATATCATTATCATAGTTGTTGTTATTGTTTTTATTCCGAGAGTCGTTGTTGTAATAGTATATACTATTAGCATAACTAAGTTTAGGAGATCTGGGTAAGAACCCGACTATTAGTGTATCAAAGTTTTGTATCATTCTCGATGTAAAGGAGTAAGAGACTGCAACATTGTCTCATATCAGAGGAAGAACATCCTATGAGTACTTGTGTATGAGGATCAAGCGGTGAGAAGAACCTGAGATGTTAATATAATTGGAGGCATAAATTTTGAATATATATATCATGTGTATTTATTCTTAATGAATGAATGGAATTTTGTTCTGTATTATATTTATGTCTAATATACCTAATTTATTCTTTATGAATGGCAATGCAACTTTGTTTCTATATTCCCAGCTAGGATTTTCTTAGAGTTGTTACAGGTTTAACCTATCTTACGCAAGACTACAATGAATCTTTATAATTCAGGGATCTGTATAAGTATTCTCCTTACCCTTCCCTCTCTTTCTTGTCTCGGTTGTGCTTTGGGTGAGACTTATTCTCTCCCGGGAAGATGAAAATGCTAGTGCTCTAGACGACTTTAGTACCTTTTGTTGGTAACCCAAGAAGTACCCTGGTATGAACACTTTTGCGCCAACAAAACAGTCCTCACTTTTTCAACTCTTTGAAGAAAATATCTATACATATGATCTCCTTTACAACCCCAACATTGAATAGGTGGTTGCCTTGGCCTTTTCCCCCCTGTCTCAATAATTTTGGGTTCTCTAGAAGTTGGTTGTCCCTGAGGACTATTTTTGAAGAATGGTGGCTTTGTCCCCTTCTTCCTTTGATCCATATTGAATTTCCTCTTGTATTCCCAAGATTTTTGGAATGTTGGCCTTTATTTTTTATGATCATATAGGTATTTATCTCGCCTTATGGTCTCCTGCAATGTTTTTGGATCATAATATTTTATTTTTTCACTAATGAATGATGGAAATCCACTCAAATACCTTTGAATATTAACTGTCTCATCCTTGATGAAAGAAACATACTTCAACAGTTCTAAAAACCTTCTTTCATATTCATCTATGGTCATACTCTCAGTTTTGAGTTCAAATAACTCTTTCATTTTCTTTTCATATTATCTCTTAGTCAAGTATTTGTTTTCGAAATACTTCTTGAATTCCTTCCAAGTAACATTTTTCTCTTTAATGTTCTGCACCTGCACAAGCTGATTCCACCACATGGATTCCTTTCCCTTCAGTTGATAGATGGAAATTCTTCCTTCTGCTTATGAAGAATAATTATGGAATTGAAAATATTTTCTCATGATCAACATCCATGTCTCTGCATCTTTATCCTTCTTGTGCTCACCATCAAATGTAGGAGGTTTGATTTTGTTCATTTCTCCTCATACCTCATCCACCCCAAACCTCTTATCTTCCTGACACGGGATGGAATTGAGATGCTATGTGCTCTCTTATTGGAATGCCTTGGGGAGTGATGGTGATGTCTACTAACACTTATTGTTCTTCTTTTCTCATCGGGAGACCTGCGACTTCCTACTTTTCTTGAGCCACTCTCCTTATCCAATTTAGTTTCTATTATGTTCAAGCTCCGCATTAACTTCATGTTGAAGTCCTCCTTCTAATCCTTTGATTTCATAAGCCTTTAATTATTATCCTCATGACTTTGGACATCCTTTTGCAAATTTTTAATGGTCTCTACCATATTCATGTTTTCTTCCTTTCCTTCTCCATGTCCATTTGAGTTTGTTCCTTTAATGCCCATATGGAAATCAATCGCTCTAATATTATCTTCCTGACTGTAAGCCCCATGTGTATCTTCCATCCCTCTGCACTCTATTCTGATCCTAATATGATCTAACATTTGTTAACTCTAAAAAATGTGCAAACAAAAATATTTGTTAGGCTAAATAATTTAACAGATTCGTGAAATTATGTACAATTCTGGTTCAATAATGCATCATAATTATTTATTTTGATTTCCTGAAAAATTGACTGCCCAGATCAATTTTCTGGGTGAATAATTATATTCTACTATCCAAGACCTTTCCAACGCCTGCTTCCATTCTCAATTTTGAGTCTTGAGCAAAACTTTATGGTTATTTGAAAACTATCCAATAATTTTTCTGTTCACACTTCAAGTTGGTGCAAATCTGCGTTGTAATTATGCATTTTTGCACCTACTCCATTATATTTTTGGTAGGATCTCAATTGGGTTTCTTCATATACATATTTTGGACAGTCTGTCCAATTTTGACCTCTTTCTGGGTTCTGGGCTGCTAGTTACAGCCTGCTGAAGTTCTAGGCCAATTAGTGTTTTTGCTCTGGAATGCTACATGCACCTTTTGTGCCATATTAAGCAATTTTAACATACCAAAAATTTTAATTTATCCCTAGGAATGTTTTCTATGGTTCAATATCTTTCGATAGACTGCTCCTGTGCCTCAATATGATTCCATATCAGAAAGTTATGGCCCTTCGAAGTTAGTTGGGTCTTAAAATCTACCCTCCATTGTTTTCCTTGTAACTTCCTCATAAAAGCTCCGTTTGACGAATGGTTGACACCATTAGAAAGCTCTCTATATGATATTTCATTTGGGCTGAAATGACATGGTATGCCTTGTGGTTTTTGAGTATCTAAAAACATGGTTTAGGGAATAAAAAACGCACTACAAAAGGATGACCTTCAAATAGTATAAAATGTCACAAAAAATTCACTCGTTTTCTGTTGTTGTAGACCATCCAAACGACTTCGTGTGAAAAAATTTGAATATGTACACCCATATTTAGCATGTGAAAAAAAACCATAAGGTAGCACATGCTTCACGCACCTATAACCAATGTAGATCACTTCTCTGTTGTGCCAATAACGGGTGCACACTACTTTTATGTCGCTCGCCAGTATCTACCGCGCACAATTTTGGTTCATGCACTAATACATGTTGCACACAATTTTTTTGTCACATGCTAATATTTCGTGCACATTTAATTCAACACATGACACCATGCCAAAGTTTAGTACACTCCCCCCGTGCACCAGTACTCCGCACACACCATTAATTAAATTGTTGCGCGACATGAATATTCAACATGCATTCATTGCATACCCACATTGTGCGGGCACCAACAAAATTTCTCTGTGAATACTGCACACACCATGCACACCAATATTATGCATGCGCACAACGCACACACCAATATTATGCATATGCCACCCAATATGCACCACACAATGCTAAATTTAATGTGCACATCCCCGCACTATTATTTTTCCGCGCTTCACTAGTTCTGCTCCGCGCAACGCCAAATTTAAGTGCACACATCCATGCACTATTATTTTTTGTGCATCACGACTCTGCACTGCGCAACACCAAATTTAAGTGCACACACCTGCGCACCATTATTTTTTGTGCATTACCACTCTGCATCGCGCAGTGCCAAATTTAAGTGTGCACACCCGCACACCATTATTTTTCGCACATTACCACTCTGCACTGCGCAATGCCAAACTTAAGTGCACACACCCGCGCACCACTATTTTTCCGCACATCCCAACGTGTACTCCACAACACCAAATTTTAGCGCACGAAGCCATGTACCCTTATTTTCCATGCACCACAATATTTTCATTGCGCATCATGCATTTATAGTGCGCACACCTGCGCACATTCATTTTTCTATGCGTCAATTCCTCATGAATTCCGCTGCAGAAATTGGGACGTTTGCCAAAATTTTCCCCAATTTTCAACATAGACATTTTGCAACTATGAAATTTGTTCAATTTCACCCCGATAACACCAATTCAACCTCTACAACAACAAATCGCTACTGGTTGACATTCCTAGAACAATGTTTTCCCAAACTCAGTTCACGAATTGAGAATTTTAATCAACTAATCTCGCTCCATCTGTCATGGCTTCCATGTAACTTCAAATTCGACCAATTACAAGTCTCAATTTGCTATAACAGATATTAAATTAAGAATATCTCACCACTTGGCCAAATTTCTCAATTTTCCCATGAATTGAACAACAAAAATTGGGTTTTTTCCCAATTCCACACAATTGCTTCTAATTTTTACCATGGACGCTCTGTAACTTGAAATTTGGCCACTTCAAAATCAATTCTTTGTGAAATTTCACTTCAATTCAACTTGATCGGCCCATCCAGGCTCAGTGATGAAAACTAGATATATGATACCATATTGTAGCATCTGCAACATCCAACTGGGCTATGCCACATAAACATTTTGAACTATATACACAATTAAAACATATAGAAAATCTAGAAATGCATGGATTCATTCCAAATAATAATAACAATACATATGCAACAAACATAGGAAAACCCCATAAAAATAAACACATACATAGTAATGCAATATGTAATTCAACACAAAATGGACATTTATCTTGGTAAAAATATCACCAATTGCATGCAGACCTTCCACGTTCCTCCCAACCTTAAACCACACTGCTCAAAACTCTTAGTAGTGGGTCACCCCCGAGCTGGGACTAAACTCCACTTGGGTAAAGGAATTCTTAACTAGGATGATGTATCTCAGACAACATGAAAAACTCTATCATAGGTTCCAAATTGAACTAACAACCTACAGTCCCTCATTCCCAACATGCATGTCCCACCCCAGGAAGTGTGCCCCTTCTTTGCTCAACAATCCTTCGGTTGCACCACTTCCTTTCCAGGGCTTCAACAACATGCCAGATAGAAAGTCTCATATCCCTGTAGCTATAGTTTGTCACCTTCGGGAAATAAATTCCCAACAATTTTCTCATCTAAAGAGAATTACTCACAGGACTGATAACCCGCCTCTTCAATATCCTACGGGCATGACAACCTGCTTCTTTAGTCCAACTCCTAAGTTAACTAGGTACAGGTACATCTACAAGTATGGGTTTAGGTATAGGTAAAGTGACAAGAAGGTACATAGGACAAATGAATGAGTGAGTGAATGATGATGGAATGATTGGAAAATGAACTAAGTCCAAACTATATGTATGCATGTTCCCAACTTGACACTTGTCATGTTGAGAACTACTTTGGCCCACTTGTCCCCATCCTTAGAACTTAGGATAAAATAATTATCCATACTTTATACTGTAAGGAATATTAATATAATATTCCTTTTTTGCGTAAGCTCCCTAGCTTAGCCCCTTATCCTTAAATTTTATCCCCCTTTCCCTAACTAGTAGAGTTTAGTCCCCCATACTCTTTTATTGTGGTCAGTCTACACACAATGATATATTATATTAATGATAAGACATATACAAAAATAGGCTCACTAGTCTTTAGCATCTAGGATCTCCGGCCTAATTCAACACGTAAGCCTCCTATCTTATAATAATTGGCTCAGTAGCCTATAACACACAACATATACACAAAGGATATTTGGCCTTAAAATCACACACACGTAAGTTTGTTGCACGCGGTATCCTAGAATGTGCACACTTCATCATTTTAGTGTGCAATACATGTGTGCATTATACCATGGAAGGTGCATGAAAAAATATATCAACAAATCACCAAGTTAAGTACATTTGTATTTACATTTACATTTGGGGTTCGGCCTAGGAGTATTACAAGAGGAAAAATGGTCTCCGTTGATGTGATGGTAGTTCACGACTGTTAATCCCTAATATTGGCTCATTACCCCTTAATTGGGGCATATTAGATTAGTAATTCTATTTTATTTATGTCGGCTTTAGGCCATTAGTTGTAATTTAGATTAGTAATTTTATTTTAATTATGTCAGCTTTAAGCCATTATTTGTAATTATACCTCCTAGTCCTCTATATATACCAAGGAGACATTTTCATTTTGAATCATCTTGTACTTGAACATTTAAGTGGGGTAAAAGGAGGTTGCCCCCTCGAAGAGGCTTATTATCTGAAATTATCTCTTTTTCAAGGCGTTGAGTACTTTTCCTGAGGTTTTTATATGCTATATTGATGTTTGGTTCTTAA